>OX451210.1:2835637-3000523 GCA_949628255.1 Macrophya alboannulata | reverse complement strand
CTACAAAGACTGGGGACAGTTTGAAAAATAACAAAGCGTTGGATTACTGGTATATCTAAAATTTATTACTGCAACATCGGTACAATATTAGTCATTATCAAAGATATGTATGTACATGTATGTGAGTTTAATATGCATTCGATCGCTGCAATCAGAATCCATAGAATCCTTGCTGGACGGATACGTTTGTACCCTGATGAGAACTTTGAATTCCTGTATCGTTAAATTTATTAATTTATTACTGATCGCTGCGCATGAATTTATTGCTGATCCTTGGGAGTGATCAAGAAATCGTCGCGTGCTCAACACACGTATAAGAATTTCGAAAACTTTTGATGCACATACCTCATGAGTCTCGACGTTTGGGCCTGCGAAATAAGAATTTGAATCTACTTACTCCGGCTGCAGTCCGAAAGTTGGGAGATTAAAATAAATTCATTTTCAGCATGTTTTCAATTAATGTTCAAACAGTATATTATTCAATATATAATCATTATACACAATAAAACATAAATACCACAGCATAAATATAATCAACACTCAAAATAAATACAATAATTTATGCGTGATTATAGATATTTAACAGCACCAAAATAGTCTTATAACTCAATGTATATCTCATCTAGCACATGTAAATCTATTATACTTATGTAGGTAATATATATTGTACGAATCTAAAATTTTAATGACACCAAATATAAGTACGCTGAAAATAAAATCAATACAAATTAATTATCAATAATTATTTCAAAATTTGTACGAAATTGTAAAAAAATCTATATCGGCATACCAAGTGGTATCCACAAAAGGAATGAGCTTTTATAAATAATTTATATTATTATTTTTGGGTTGATTATACGGACATCAATATATAATATAGTTCAAAAAGTTAACATTGAATATAATAGACATAGATCCTTTCTGATTTCCAAATCATTTGTCACGTAATCATGCGACAGCAAGCGTTGAACCTCACACACAACAAATTATCCGCATCGTAGACCGAATATAGATAAAAGGAATTAACTGTTATTGTAAGATACTGTAACAAGCAAGAAAAAGTAATTCGACATCCCGTCTATCAAGGGTGACGAATTGAGATTCGAGTTTTTTTTCTGTTATCTAATCAACATGTTCGGGGCTAAAAAAAGTGTTACATAACGATATGTAATTTTTGCTATACCAAGTGTAAATAAAGTGTTATTATAAAATATGAAAATATAATATAAATATAACTATATATGTTAAATAGATAAATATATCTATGTATATGTATATATTTTGTGCTTAAATACGTACTTTCCACGGTACCAAATCGTATAAGGAACCATGAAAAAGTTTCGTTAAATTATTGATTATAAAATATCAAAGCTGTTTCATAAAATTTCTGCATGGATTACAATAATATCGCGATATATCGGCTTCGATATGTAGGAATACATTCTAATATATATTATTTTTTTTTGGCAAGTGTCGCTTTTTTCATCTGTTTTCCTTTGCACATTAGTCAGCCTCGAAATTGTTTAATTACTTCTCTCAGCAAGTAAAACATCGTCCTCGGGTCTTGGCAAACGTTTGTAACGATGCTGCGTCACGATATAGACTGACAAACCTCCAAATATTATCAGAGTCATGCCAATAATATTAATCAGAACACCTTCGGTTGAAAATTTCGAATATTCATCGCTGGAAGAAGAATAATGACAATGTTGGAAAGCTTGAATATCATTTTTCACAAGTATTGAGAATATAAGAAAAACAAAACTTCAATTTACCCAACAGCCCAGATAGCCTTTTCATTTAGCCCCAGAAGACAGGCTGCGATTGCTCCGACAAAACCTGCAGTACCAAAGTAAACGTGAACCGGCATGTAGGCAACTCGTAAATGCGGTTGTATGCCAGGATAAAGGAAGGAAATCCAGCCAGCTGCCCACTGAAATAAAAAAGAAAAATAGTTCTCTTTTAAAAACAGGGATTCGAGAAACTAAGTAGCAGAGAAGACTTATCTACATGATCAATTACACCTAATGTTAAGTAATAAAAAGTTAGAAATGATCTATTGAAATTGATTATACCTGACAACAGAATAGAAGAACAGTTGTCAAACCGACCCAGCTGTGAAGAGTGTACATGTTAGGTATTGGGGCTGGTTTTCCATCAACCATTTTCAAATTGTGACTATCAAATGCAGCGACCAAACCAATTATTGTAAATAAAACACAGAATATCATGATTCCTGCATGAATCAACTTCAATCTTCTCTTTCTAACGGTCCTCTGGGTTCTGTAGATCAGCATACCTTTAATAAAATGTTGATGAGAGATCAGTTGATGAGTTCATTTTTTTGCCTATTATTCATTATCATCATAAACTCTTAATACAACTTATAATTGCATATATTTACCGTTTGCGTATAAGAATACCAATCCTAAAATCATTAATAATGGATGCCAGTTAAATTCGAGTGCAGGATTTGACCTCCAAGCAAAACCGCCCCTGAAATAGCCAGTCCATACAGATACAAGAATGATGAGGAATCCTCCGACTACTTCGGTGATACCGAATAGAAAATTGAATCCCTCAAGCCTCTGGGCTTCAGTTGGCTCGTTGATCTGATCCATATCTATAAACAAGATAATTAGTGTTAAATGGATAAATCGCGATTTGTGTTGAAGTTTTAAAAATAAGACACTACGCAACCGTCTTATTCTATTTGTTCCATTTTTCTTTCCTCATGTATGTACAAATTTACAAGGAATAATAATGTGCAATACACATGAGCAATAGAATACACGGAATTAAAATGACGATATAAATATACGGAAAATCGAACAATAAATGACGTTTGGATCGATATAAATGAACGTAGATTTTTTTTGTTCGCGATCAACCTACCTGATGGGAGGAGAGTTTCATGTTCGTAAGGATAATCTGCATTCATTTTGCGTGTAAATTATAATATAAATATACTTGATAATACGTTGATAGGGGCGTGTAGGTTTAGCGCAATTGTCTATATTGTAAAATTGTGAAGAAATATAATACGAGAGATATAGATGTTCAAGTATTGTATATAAAGTAATTGGAAAAACCCGGTAGGCGTTAGACAGCATATGTTTGGATGATTGAAATTTTCACATAAAGTTTTATACAAATGTAGAATAATAAAAAAAAATATAAATGTATATACACGCGCGTTCTATATGTACTGTTTCAATAGGAGGGTCGTGATCGACTTGTGACAATCAAATTTGCTGTCAAAAACAGATAAAGAATATCGGATTATTTATATAATTATCAATATAAAGTATATACTTAGTTTTTTTTTATCGCCGTCTCTATTTATGTACCAGAGATTCTCAACTCACTATAGTATATAAAATCTAAAACTTCAGATGTTACTACTCGGCTTAAAACAACATTCAACAGTTGTCAGGCGTCATGTAGTTCGATTATATGTCAAAGCGCAACTGGTTAAAGACTCTACTTGCTACTGCGCTCCTGTTTGTGACTGGCAGCAATAATATCGTATTGATTTCGGCACGTGACTAGAGAACACAGATACGATGATAGGTATACGCAATAAACATGAATATGTTACCGCTATGTGTAGGTTATGTTTATACATGTATTTGTATGCGCGTGAAAATACGAACCAGCCTTCGACGAGGCGAATTGCGCTTTACGCAAACGCATTAGACACCTTCGTTCGAGATTTCCTGTATTCACGGCAAAATTTAGAATAAAAAGAGCGGCCGGAGAATGGAATGGATATGATCTAGATATAAGCCTCTCTCTTTCACGCACGAATTAACAATGATAGTCTGATTATTGTTGTTCATACCTCGACATAGTTCGTTGCTATTTAGAAAGCCGATTGAGTGATGCCATTGGCTCAAACTTTTCAACTTTTAATCTGATTGGTCTGAAGGCGGATTTGTCATTGGCCAGTGACCCGTGACAAAAAGCCGCGAACTTTGACTCGAGATTATACTGATTAAAAAGAATAAATCAAATTCATTTTGATTGTTGAACGTAAAACTCTGTATTGTATATGACAAATAAATCCTGGAATTATTATGGACGTTATTGATATATTTCTTTTTTTTTTTTTTGTTACTATTTCCTCACCGATCCATACATATATACATATAAATTATTCATTGACAATAATATTTATACGCAGAGATACATTATCCACACTCGTCATTTTATTTTATTTTATTATATTTATTATTTTCGCATAATACTTTAGAGATATTCATATCTATATAATAATTATGTATAAAATATATATATTATTGATTATAGTTTGGGGTGACGATCGTATTTCGAAAGTGAAAAACAAAAATCATCCATGGTCAAGAATTTCGCTTAGATTTTACAGTATATTATAAAATAAAACCCAAGACACGTTCAAAATTACATTTTTTTTATGTTATTTCATCGTGTTTTTGATCCTATTTTACAATACCTGTATATCTTCGTCAATAGTATTACCTCAACGAAACCTACGAGTATAACTTATTAAGATCCTAATTCATTTACAATGTATACTTTCTTAAAATCGATTAATATTTACAAAGAAAAATGATTAAACTTATGCCTAAAAGTAGTAGCTGGTTAAAAAAAAAGAAAGAAAGAAAGACTATAATGTAAATTCTAAATTGTACTCCAATTCGGCCAAATACATTCAGCGAAAAAAACGACCTGCGTATTTCACTGAAAAGACAATGAAGAAAAAAGATAATGATTAACGAAATAAAGATTTTTTCAGAAATATAAATTCGTTGTTTAAATATTTCTTGGCGTTTCTCACCTCTGGCTTTACTCTCCACCTTCAACAAATAAAGTCTCGCATTTTTTTTTTCTTTTTTTATTCATTTTTTTTCTTACGACTTTTATCAATTATTGCCACTTGCCATTAGCGTCTGAGATTTATATGACCATCGAAAATCATCCATTTAAGTTCTTTTCCAAGAATAATACATTTCCAGAGGTCGATTTACCCTCCAAAATTTATCATTTACTTGTCTCAGAGTCTGAGAACCGCTAAGAACGACCAACTGTCCAGGGGAAGGCGCTATATAAATACAGAAATTCAAGTGCCTATGAGATTCCGATAATTCTGTATCTAGATCGAGCGTCAAACGTGTAGCAAGATATTTGCTGAGATGGTCAACTGGAAAAACGACAAAATATGAATAAGTAACGATCATAAAAAGAAGCTAAGACTTTTTTAAAAAATGAATAAACATCTAACCGGTGGCATTAGCCGTAGTTTTGATATATCTAATGCTGTTTTCCTTCAAAGCTTTTATCAATGAATTATCCTCCGCCATTTCAGTTGGGTGTGGCTTAAAAACGAGTTCAATTTCGTTCAACATAAGTGGTTCTCCAGGCCCTTCTCCCTCCGTATCAACCATAGAATCACCGCCGCCGGTCTCAGCCTCGGCACTAGATCCCGCAGAGTCGTTTTCTGAATTTTGTAGACTTTTCTGACGCTTTGGAGGCTTAGGGATTTGATTAGCTGGATTGGGGGAAGGCGTTGTTGAATTTCTGGAAGTTGTACCTGCGGAAATAAGCCGAAAATCAAATAAAATCAAGAATTTGGTATCTAAAAACGAAATTTTCCCCATAATCTTGCTTGAAATTAATTCTAAACCCGCCGTTACCAGAAACCGCGGGGCTGCTAGCCGGCTGTGATACGCTGTTAGCAGAATTCTGCTGATTCTGGGTATTGTTAATAACGTTTGAAAGCAGCATGGCATTATTTGGTGTCCCTGTTGCTCCCTGAGAAGAATCACTTTGATTAGCTAAATTAGCAGCAGCTGGATTTGGGGTAGTTCGTCCGCTGGCATTCCCTGCGCTGTATGAAGTCGCTCCGTTTGCACTCTCAGGTTCGTTAGCATTTTTTCTCGATCTTTGAGGTCGGTTTTGACTCTGAAGTTTTATACCCTCTGTTATTGAGTTCACTAGCGCTGCTTGAGAGTGTGAATTGTTAAGTTTTGCCAAAACCCGTTCTTGGTGAGCTTCGTACTCGTCTCGGCTCGGATATATCTTTGATATTAAAAGATCGAAGTTTGGATCTGGTCTCAGAGACCTTTTGGAAACCAATTTTTTGCGGCAAGTTGGACATTCCTGTGAATAAAAAATTTCTTAGATTTGGGGAAAAAAAATAAAATTTGAAAATGATACGTGTCGTAAAAAATGGAACGATTTTTGTTTATTTAAGAAATGTTTAAGGATAGTTTTGGAAAATGACACACTTACCTTGTTACCGCTTCTCAGTGCTGTGATTATACAGTCTGAGCAGAAACGATGTAGACACTCTTTAGTTGTCATTGTTTTTTTCAACATGTCAAGGCATATTGGGCACATTAATTCGCTGTGTAAACTCCTCGGACTTACGGCTATTTCTGTATTATCGGTTATTGCATCTTGAGGTGTTCTGTGGAGCTCGTAAAGCGACAATTCCCACGTTTTGTTTAGACCCACTTGCTCAGCGGCGGCCATGTTTGTGTGTTTTAGGAATGATTAGAAAAAACAATAAATAGACACGTTCGTTGTATTTTCACTGAAAATAAAAATCTATTTTAAAAATCTAACACTGACTTTTGATTATAATTCTTTTGCAAAAATATCACTCATTTTACTAATTATTCTGCATTGTTTTACACCGATTTCTTTATTTTGCTGCAAGCAAATGAAACGAAGGGAAAAAAGACGCTTTGATAATCTTACCTCCGATGGTAAGGAAGCAGAATGTCTATAGCCGCTCTATCTAGCGACTGATAAGTCAATCAAGGCGACACGTGGTACGTGACGTCATCAAAGATACGTCAAAGTAATAAACAAACGTTTGACTTTAGAATAGACTACTAGAATGTTAGACTTTATATTTTTTAAATAATATATAAGTTATTTTTTAAATAATATATAGTTATTTCATAAAACTGATACATTGCGAATTTTTTTTAAATAAATAATCGAAGAAAACAGATGTTGAGCTTTGATGTCTCACCTCCGACGGTAAGAAAGAGTGATATATGACGTCATCGCGCATCTGTCAAAATAATAAACAAACTATTACACATAAAATCTCAAATAAAATCGCCAATATTTCCTTGAGGAGCCTCTACAATGTCTGACGAACTGCTCAGCAAAGAGAATAAATTCTACGAATTGAACGTAGAACTTGAACGAAAAACTAAAGAGCTTATGAAAGAGGTTAACTCGGTTGTAAACACACGATTATCCTTCGACAAAGAAACACTTTATTCTTCTGACAGCCGCGTTAATTCACGTTTAGCAAACAACACGAAGAGTAAAACAAATAATGGGGATAATAGATATTTAAAATCTAGTATCAAAGACTTACAATCAAAGGACGACGATACTTGCGAAGAAGATATATTCGAAAAATCAAAAAACGGAGTTCGCAACGACGCTGTATTGAGATTTTTCAAATCAAAATCAAAGATTTTAGAAACAGAGTTAGAGGCCATAAAACTTGAGTACAAAAAAAAGGTTATTATAAATAAAATTTCTATTTTCATCAAATTTTCATCATTTTGTCATTTTTTTATATTAAAAATGTTAATTTGAACATTTTTCAAGTGTGATTACAGCAGCGAACTTCAATCTGAAAATAAAAAGATTGATGAAGAAAGGGTGAAATATCACGGGCAATTAAACACGCTGAAAGAAACCCTGACTAAAATCGAAGCAGTTAATAACACGCAGTTAACAAACCTTCAAAGAACTGAAACCGAGAATACAGCTTTAAAAAAAGTAAAAATTCATCCATTTTAGGGGCTGTATTTCTTTATCTGGTGCTGTTTGTGTTTTAATGATTTGTTTTTTTATCTTTCAGGAGATTGACGGATTGAAAAAAGAGCTTAAAACAGCAAACCAGAACTCTAGCGGACTTGGTTTAAGACTCAATAGATCTTTGGAGGAGAACGAGAGACTTCGTAAAGCTTTGAAATGCAGTCAAATAGATGAAAAGGTTTATTCAGACTTTTAAAGGCGTTGTTTCAGTAACAAAGATAATTTAGTATGACTTAATCTGTCAAGTAAATGAAATTGTTGTTCAGGAATTGAGAGAGGAAAATCGTAAATTGGAAGAAGAGAAGAAAGCGGCTATAACAAATATGGAAAAACAGCGAGGAGAGTTGATACATGCATTCAAAAAACAAATGTTACTTGTGGATAATCTTAAAAGACAAAAGGTAAAAGAAAATGAATGAAAAGATTCATTTGCTTTTTTTTTGTTTAACATGGTGATTAATTAATGGAAATATTTACAGGCACATCTGGAAGCGAATATACTGATGAAGTATACAGAAGAAGAATTGCTGAAGTTATTAGACTGGAAATTGGATCAGGCTTAAAAAAAGAGATTAACAACATTTAAGATTGAATGGCAAATTTGAATCCCTGATACATTTTTTTTTTTTTTTGATGTAGGGATAAAATGCAGAGACTTTAAATAGTGTCAAATATTCACCATAATAACTTAATAGGCCAAGTTTGTTGATGACTAATTAAATTTTTTTTTTTTTTAACACAAAAAAGAAAGAGAAAATAGTAAAAAGTAAATACGAAAACTGAAATGGAAGTACAAATTGAAGAAACTTGAAACAGTTATTTATATAATATAAAACTGTAATGAATAGAGAACACACTTTATCGAGGCCTTATATTTCGTTGGAAAACAGTGTATATGTATTCTTGTTCATGTCTTACAGCCCATAAAATGGGTTTACACATAATTATTATGATTAAATAGAAAAATCTGTCATTACAAATGACATATCCAAATATAACTAATCGCAATATACAATTTTTTTTTTTCTTTTAGTTTTTTTTTCATCATTTAGTTAATCATTTTTATTATTAGTGTTATGCGTCTGGCGGATTATCTATTATTTAGGATTTTCCTTTATGTCGATCAATTAGGTTGTTTTCCAAAGTCATTAATACCAAAGAAAAATGAGAAGAAAATAAAATAAATAAACATTCTGTGTAGTAAACGCGTCGATATGATTTAATTAAAAATTTTTTTCTTTTGCTTTTGTTTTTTTGTTTTGCATTTTCTTGTAATTTTTTTTTTTTATTTATTTTATTCTTAATTTTTTAATGTTTTTTATGTATTTATATATAGGTATATATATGTATTTTTTTTTGTATATATATATATAATTAATATTTACATTATGCTCGACACGTTCTAATTATTCACCGATAATAAATTTATATAACATCAACCTTACGTATATCAACAAATTTTCTATTGCCCACTAATGAATGAATGAATGAATGAATGAATGAATTAATTAATTAGTTAATTAATTAATTGATGATCGAATGAATGAATATAAAGACAGAAAGAGAAAAGAACTTGAGAAAAAAAAAAATTTTAACGAAAATACTGTCTAGCAAAAATAATAATTGATAGTTACAGAAAGATTTGTGATGTATGAAATTAATGGCCAAGAAGAAAATCATGTTTGAAGAAGAAATTTCCTTATTTTTAATATCTAGAAGAAATTTCAATTAATGTTTGAATGGTTTTTGTTTTTCATTTATTAAAAAAAAAATAAAAAAGTGAAACAAAAATTCAGACGCTAAAATAAGTTTTTAATTCTACTGATTCACTACGGCTGATTGTGAGTTTAATTCTAAATGAAATTGTGTATGACAATCAATATTAAAAAAACAACAAAAAAAATGGAAAAAAAATAAAAAAATAGGTAAAAATAATTCGATCGTTTTCTATCGCGATTATGCGCTGAATTTGTAATTTTTTTTCTCGTGAGATAATCTATTAGGTGTAATTTTAAAATCAAGAATAATTTCATCCAAAATGAGGGAGAATTATTCTCTGTGTCTATAGTAATTCGATAATAATGTAAAGGTGATAAATCATTCTAATCTGTCTCAAAAACAGAAAAAAAAGGAAAAGAGAAAATATGTAAAGTAATAATTCAGACGACTTATTAATTGCGACTTAATATTACGTTTATAGATTAATAAATACCGAAAGCTTCGTACATATTATTTGTCAGCCTATATTGTTTTGTTGAGGGTTTGGGGGTAGGTAAGGGCGATGTTAATACTCGATTATTTAAACATTATAGCTAACTTTTTAACATCATCACCTATTACGTTTTATCACGAAAGATAGTATTTATATATAATTCATTAATTTTTATAAGTATAATTATTAAAATATTCATTTTTTTTTTATTATTATTTTTATTTATTTATTTATTTTTTTTTTGAATTATTTTGTTTTGTCTGTTTGTTGTTGTTTCGGCTCCCGACCTTTCGCAACATGATCTGAACGTAATAATAATGTAAAATATTTGTTTTTTGTTTCATTTCTTTTTTTCCTTGCAATTTGAGTAAATTTTTTTTTTCTCGTTTCTTCAACATACATAATGTACTTTTCATACGCTGATACGTCTTATTTTTTTATTTAATATTTTTGTTATTCAATCCAAATATAAACACGACGTATCCAACGTTAACTAAACAACATACAAAGCCCTAATGATGAGACTTATTTTTTTCTTTCTATTTATTTATACAGCCGTTCGTTATATTTTATTTAAGATTGCAAACAATGAGAGAAATAAAGAAACGGGTTGCTTGCTTTTTTTTTGTCTTTCGCATTCGTTTCCGATTTTTTTTCTTTTTAAAATTAAACCACCACTACGTTTTCTCTCACGTAATACGCGGAGTACTATGCTTATATAGATATTCAATTTTTAATCTAGCTACATATCCGTGTATCTAATTGTAAATCTTGTACAATAAAACATCAATATATTTTATTATATTTACTAAAAAAAAAAGAGAATAAAAATAAAACTAAAAGAAGTTTCATTTACTCTTCGTAACAGTTAGAATCTGATCGAAATATCATATCCCGACTCTTTCAAATGAATTACAATTCAATCTAATAAAATAAACAAAAAATTCTAAGTTTATTATATTTTTATTTCGTTTTTTTTTCACGCTTTTTTTTTAACAATACTATCTTTTACCGATTTCTTTTTTTCAATTTATTTTACAGATTCAAATTATACACAACAATAAGAGAGAAATTTCTAATCCCAATCTAACTCGTATCTAATAGTTGTAATTTTTTTTTTGTTCTGTATTTTGTTGAATTAAATTATTAAATTTTTTTTTTTTCAAGAAAATATCAGCATTTTTGGGCCGGTTGTAAAATTTTGAAATATTTTCTTTTTTTCTTTCTCTAAATAATATGATCTGCTACCGTCACGCTTTCGTTATGATAATAGAGATTTGATCTTATTGATTAATATAGCTCAGAGTTTAAAAACCTCCATTCATTACAGATAATAATCGTTCAATTTTACAATAATTAAACAAAATTTCACTTAAAAATAATTTCATTAATGAAAAATAACAGACTATAAATTACCTAATAGTCTTTGCTCAAGAATTTCTGTTTTGTGATTCGTTTGGCAAGTTAATTCAAGCGATGTAACGTAGTAGCATAAAAAAAAGTAAGATGACAATTTAAAAAAAAAAAAAAAAAAAAAAAAAAAAAAAAAAAAAAAAAAACACCTTTCATTGATCACATATGCGTCTAGTTCAGATTCACATTTGAGAGAAATATAATTGGTGATAAATTTTTGAATACATCGAGCGATAGTCGGGTAATTATATTATATAAATAATTATGTATGTATGTACACATACGAACGTCCGTATCATTATGTATGTGTGATTATAAATTTATAGTCTTCGAGTGAAATTATTTTAACTATGAAAGAATTTTTTTTTTTTTTTTATTATTTAATAATATTTTATAAAAGCCATTTTTTTTTTTTTTTTTTTTTTTTTTTTCTAAATGCGATCGGCTGGACAACTCCGTACACAGTACAGTAATTAATAGGTGGGGGGGTTTGGGGGGTTTGGGGGCGAGTCGAGGACTTGGCTTAGATATACAAGAACTTTGTTGTGTGCGACGTAAATAATAAATATTTTAACATAGATACAGCAACGAACTCGTACTGTTGTATTATATTCTTATTCATCATCATCATCATCTTCTTCTTCTTATCATTATTATTATTATTATTATTTTCCTCCTCTCGTGAACAGTAGCTGCTACTTCGTTGTCTCACATCGGCAGATCATGCCAGGTAACTGTACGTATCCTTTTGTCCTTCTGTACGTTCTAGGTATTCTTTTTCTATTAAAATGTCTATACATTTCTGGAAAACAAATGGGGAAAAAAAAACGAAGAAAACGTTTTAGGTATTATTCGCAGGTAACACAACAACGCAATTAGGTATCTTAATACTTTTTTTTTTTAATTCTACCTTGATAACGTGAACCCTTGGTTTGAATCTCGAGCTTAGCTGGTTCAGAACTTCGGCAACAAGTTGTTGATGCTTTAGGACTTTTCGCATTTTCATAATCCTGACAATCGCGGCTTGTATCAGTAGCTTACGATCCTCCTCTATGTGCTTATGCGTTGTTTCCTGCTCCACTTTTAGCTCAGTTTTCATCGGTATATTTATATTGACTCTCAATTTTTTACTGAAAACATACATTGCAGAATAACGACAAGGTAAAAAATCAACGATTAAATTTTCATTGAGAAAATTTTATTCAAATTAACTCACTTTTTGTACCCGGAAAATAGCTCGACAGTAGACGATGGAGTTAAATCAGAATCATCGTCGTTTGTGGCGGCGGTCAATAGCTTTGCTTTCAATAGAATCTGGATGACCTGTAACGGACAGATGATCAGACAAGAAAATAAAGTTAGATTTTAAAAACTGATAATAACGTGCTTGATATCATTCCATGAATAAATAACTAGGAGTTTCCTTACCTGCAAAAGAAAGTCCATTTTTATTTGCGTCGCCTCTTGTAGTTGTTGCACAGTTAAATGTGTCGCGCCGTTGTACTGTAGTAAAACTGCCATTTGGAAAGTAGAAGCTTGAAGAGTGTACCTGTTAGTGTAAAAATTCGCGATAATTATTAATTAAATATTCAATTATTGATTCAAACCGAAACTAAATTAGATAAAACCTAATAAGAGATCTGATATTGGTATGAATAGTCAATTTTTTACCTGTTTTTAAAACAGTTTGTGTGTAATTCACCCTTAGACATGTTATACAACCAGTTCAATTTTCTTCCGCTGTGCTGAGAGCTGTAGAAAGTTGTAAACCTTGTAACAGATCTTTCGAGCTGCGAAAAATGAGTAATAGAAAATTTCATTTGTTTGTAATTAACGAAAACGTTTAGATTATTGAAAATACGCTAAAAGCGCTGTGGCTTTAGGTTTAAAAAAAAAAGATAAATAAAGAAGTAAATTATACCTCTGTGGGTAGAGAAAATTTGAATGATTGTTGGAACGGCCATGAGCCAGACGACAACACTTGTATGCTAAAATCAATGTCTAGCGGTTCCGCTGAGTTTGCCAAATGTCTTCGGAACTGTTCGTTCAAATCCTTCGAAACCCCGATGTCCTGTAAATAAAAAATTTAATGAATTGAAAATGGAAAATCAATGGAAATCCTTTTAAACTGAGAATCCAAATCGATTATAGAATCTTCAATCATTCGTGTGTTTTTTCCATACCTGGAACATTCGCTGTAGTTTAGAAGTGTATTCGAATCCGCAAGCTTGTTTGAGTTTGGAAATCATAGAAGCTTCTGCGTCGTCGCTGGCAGACATGTGCTGAACGAGACGTTTGGCTAACATTTTACTGTAGAACTTTTGGAACACGTCTTTATCTTCAATGTATTTGAAAACTACCATCTGCGTAACATGAAATAACATTATTTTCTGTTATCTCAGAAGATAAATAAAAAAATTATTCATTTTCTTGCGCTATTAAATTTTATATCATATATGAACGTTGTTATTATTTAAGAAGACACACTCACGACTTGATTAAGAGTGTCTTCAAGCTCAGCTTCTTCAGGATTCTTACTGCTCTTTTTAAGTAACAAATCACAGTACTTTGCCAACAATTCCGGAGATTTACTACTGCTGTTAGCAGCCCTTGTAACAGCGTTACTGTTGATAAAACGACCGCAAGCTTTGTCTAAAGCCGCGACAAACCCGCTATCGTTATTAAATGCAACCAATACCAGGGCATTATACTTCTTATGAACCTCCAATATTGTGTTGACATAAATTTTTGGATCCTGTACTGACAAATATCTCAAGTTAATAATTTTTAATAACAATATCTCATCCACGAAGTCAAAAAAAATATCAAATTTTCGTTTAAAAATATGAAGTTGTTCTCAAGTTTCTATACGAAAACATTCACTAATTTCAGGTTATATTATCATTTGGTCATTTTTTAAAATTGATTTTGCATACGTTAGCCGCTGAATCTCCGCATTTGTCGATGGCGGCGAGTCCCTGATTAGCTATATGACTTTCAAGTAGATTGCGAAGCTCTCCAAGACCGTTTGGTATCCTTGCTACAAGCTGGTACATCCTACCCAAATCAACATTCTTATCTGCATCGAGAAGATTTTGAAATTCCGAATGAAATATGTCCAAATGTTTCTCTATCAGAACTCTTTCGCAGGTTTTAGCCAATCTATCGTGAGTCGTTTGATGCAGATATACCTGTACTCGTTTCTGCTCTTCCAGTAGCCTCTGTTCCGCCTGCGTAATACACAAAAATGACGTCCAAATTAATTTCCTTATTATTTAATCATCAAGCTGAAAAGCCTGGAGGTTCAAATAAACACCTTTTTCATGTACTCTGTGACTGGATTTTGCCTCAAAAATTCAGTGCTTTCGCGAGTATAAAAGCGCTCTGTGTCTTCGAGGAAAACATTTTCAAATGAGTCCTTGTAAACTGTTAAATTTTGCCCTTTAGCGCCGGGATCCTCTTCGTTAAGGCCGAGCTCAACGTAGCAATTAATTACTCCACTTACAAGACGTGTGTTAATGGTCTCTCCGTTTCTTTCTCGCTCTATTAGCTTCAGAACGGCGTTAGTTACCTGGGGAAAAAAATAGTATTGAATATTCCATTTCTGTGGGACTTGGGGAGGCATTTTGTGGTTCAAATCAGCCACACGCACCTGCTTGTTTAAATGTTTGAACAGATTATCTCTCCACGTAACAAGAGCGAGCTGGTAAATTTCGCAGATTCCTTTACGGCCTTCCTCACACTCTCGACGAACCCAATGACGATTTAAATACGCACATACTCCGTTCAATACTTTGCTACTGAACTGATACTCCTCCCATTGTCGTGTGTAAAATTGAAGAACGTCCTCATCCATCAGATCGACGCCATGCTAAATTTTGAGAAAAAAGAGAGTGTAAAAGCTTGTAGAAGCTGTTTTTTTTTGTGGTTTTTAATTTGTAAAGCTAGAATTTCGAGGAGATGGATTTTGAATTGCTAAGACAATAAAAACGGACATTTCTTATCAACAAAATCAAAGCACTAAGGATAAATAATCAATAGAATAATTTAAAATCAAACCTTGAGCAAGCTGATGAGATAATTTCTAAGAAAATCTCTTAAACGTTTGTACAATTCTAGTCCAACGAGCTGCGCACCTCCAGATACAGGACCTTTCTTACTTTTTGAAGATGTCCTGTTGTTCAATTGCTGATGAACACTTGTGCAGTAATTATACACGTGTCTATGACCCGACGATTAATCAAGTCGTTAAGAATATCGTAGATAAAAATTTCTTTGTTATAACATTTAATAAATAATAAAAAAAATAAAAATAAATAAAAAATTACAAAGTCTTTCAAGAACATCATTTCAAGTTTCCTTCCTTTTTTCTTTCCTTCTTTCATTTGTTTTACTATTATTGTAGATAAAAAAGGATACGTATAGAGCTGGATGTATCTCGGCTTGGACATACATTGACGATTGTAAACCTGTTCTATTCCTTCTCTAAGATCTCCCCAAATTTGGTCAAGATCTATTTGTTTAAGACCTTGAGGACCGCCTTGATGGCTTCCGATTCCGCCAGCGCTTCTGTGTCCAGACATTTTATTTAAAAAAAAAAAAAAAACAAAAGTCCCGGTCCCGCTGGCCTCAGTCTATTTTACCTGATGCTTAAACGACTCTGGAATAAATAATTAACAATCATTTTAATAATCGATAATCGTTAATATTCAAAGCAACAAATTGAAAAAAACAAAACTAAATTAGATATTTTCATTTTAAATTATTATTTATAAACGTGATTCGAGTTATTATCTAAAGATAAGATAGTATCGACGATATTCGATGATGTTGCATCTAGCAATACTATTTTTTGTCACGAGTAAACAAATTCTCCATATAGTATTTATCCCGGAATAATTTAACAAAATGACGAATGAGAAAGAAAATTGACAAATAATTGTGATAAAAATTTTTTTGATTATTCTATTTTTTATGGAATCGTTGCGCCGTGAAAGAATCTATTTTGAATTCGATGTACGTATGTACATAAGTTTTCTTCCTTTGTCAAGTTTTTTCATTTTTTGTTTTTTGTTCTTCTGTCTCCTTGTTCCATCAACTACGAGGTCGTTTGTTGAACTTGCTTATTGATTAGTTTATATTTTGAATAGAATGACTTGCGAGGATAGTTTTTTTTTTTTTTTTTTTTTCAAACTTAACCTCATCTAAGGTAACTATTTTTGAGAAACAAAGGATTGAAATATGTATACTCTTGAACGTGTTATTGGAAAGTGAGAAAAACATTTTTTCAAGAATCTATAATAAGGTGGAAGAATTTTCCGATCATATCCTGGTTAGAATTTTTTATTTCTTTCTTTTCTATTTTTCGTTGAAAACGGGGTTCTAACCTTTTTCAGGAAAAAGATAAGAAAGAGGAAAAAAAAACGACAATGTAAATACGAATATAAATAGAAAGCGTAAATTCGTTTCTGGTCTACGTAAATAAGGTGATAAATATCGTTGAGGTATAAAAGTCTGGTGGTAGAAGGGGGTTAATTCCGTTATTAAAAAAAAAAAATGGTAATTAGGGTAACCCGATTCGACGAGATAAAATATTAGATGAAAAAAATTTCGGGTTTATATACGCGGGCCATAATGTGATCTGAGTTGTTAAAATGATACGTAAAATCCTCGGAATGGTACCCATTGTCTTCTCAATGCCATTTGAATCGAAAGAAATTTTTCAAACTAAAAATTCATAGGGCCAAGGTTTACTCACCTGGGCGCGAAGTTACCACCGCATAACAAAACTATGAGACGTTTATTTACGGATCTTGATTGATTGTTGTTAAGCTTCGTTATAATTAAACCCCCCTGAACAGGAATTTAAAATATTATTTATTTATTTATTTATTAATAAACAGTGGGAATATATGTATATCACGATTGGTATATGTTACGTGGTAACAATTCGGTGCACTGGCTCGCTCGCTGGCTGCTGCACCAGCTCGGATTTTCTGACAGGTTAAGTTACACTGCAGCCAACCTCACGGAATTCAGTATTTTATTCTCATATCACTATAAAGTTTATTAGGAGGGTTGGTATCAACGATGACGTCTACGCAACTTTCCAACGTATTATTATTTATTATTATTTTTTTTCATATATCTTACTCACCGATACTCGGAACAATTTTTATTAAATAGTAAGAAAAATCGCGACGAATTTAGACACCGAATGATAGCGCAAAAAAAAAATTTGCATTAATCACCTTATATAATTATTCAATTTTCTTTGTATTGGCTGCAAACTGCACGCCGTCATTATAAGCCCCAGAAACCTTAAATTAGAAGACGCACACTCAGAAGATAAAACTCAACGTTCAATTGTCGTTCGTTTGAAAACTCGCCTTGACTTCACCGCCGCCATTCTGTCTACACTTGAACAAACCGATACATCGAACGTCGAAGATCGATCAAAAATTCGATTCGATATCTCGAAATTCTACGCACACATGACTACGCATGTGGATGTAGATGTATATCTATGTTAATATTCCCCCTTCATGAATGCAAATCACAGTCCCCCCCTGACCCTTAATCCGAGATATGCCGTGGTATATTCGCTCGAGTTAGAAAAATGAAAAAAAAAAAAACTATTTCAGTAGGTATTTGATCAGAAATAAATGTCCATTAAACAGTTCGTCGGGGTGCAGGAGAGAATATAAAATCATATAATCGTAGTGCGTTTGTTTAATAAAAACCCATAATAAATTCGCTCACCGAAAATCTTGAATTGAAAACATGCTGTAATGACAGATCGTGACAGTTATCAAAAATCTAGAAACTATCTAATCTACGAAAGATAAATAGTCGGTACAAAATAATCTGAATTATGTATTTATATAATTAAAACTGTCTTTAGACATAGCTGCAAGAATACATCCAAACGTCAAATAAAAATCTCTGTTAATGCCAGCTGATTAAAGAGAAAAAAAAAACGGTAAGTAGATACGCATACGTATATCGTTACATGCATGCACATACACACATAATAATCATACTTCTATAACCCTAGCCGCTGTATTGGTTAGTTTAACTTCCACCTGTATAAATAATAACGATATCTGCAAAACTACTAACGTGGCACTTTATTCATAATTTTCGTTTCTCAGTTATTAATAATATTAAAAAAACATATTAGATTTTTTTTTTATTTAATTTTTATTTTTATTTTTTTTTTGTTACGAAACTTTTTTAATCGTTAATTAATAACTTGCTATTTTTAAGGTACGTATGTCGATATGTGTGTAGTACGTAATTTTCTTTGTCGGAAATAATTATCTACTCAATTATCGAACCTATATCGTAATATCTGTTGAAAAAAATTCAAATTATATTCATTATCAAATTTGCAATAATCTTCAAATAACAATCTGAATAAGTTTTTTTTATCGCCGATTATCATATCTCTCGTAACACCCCATTTCTGATACAAATTAATTTCACTATTAAATGAATACTGTTATGTATATAGTTATTTTTTCCCAATATCAACAATATAAGCTTTCTTATATTATGGATATACATTTGTCTTCGAAAAACTAGAAAAATATGAATTTATTAACAAATAACAACAAACGTAATGATATTAATAATGTTGCTGATAATGCGGATTATGGTCATGTGTTTAGATGACGTGACGTCCGGTGGTGCCATGCGGAAGAAATCAATCACTTTCATATTCGCATCTCTCTGCATATGGGGTGTGATAACATATTTTTTGTTCCTGGATCGCCCGATCGGCAGAGAACAGAATAAGGTATATAACAAATGGTTTTAATTTTTGGATGAATTCCAGTGTAAATAATTGTGATAAATTTCAGGTGAATATAGGTGATCAAATTCAAGACTTAGAGAATAAAGTGAAGCAACAATTTGCTGAAAATAAAAAACTTATTCAAGGATTGAGGGACAATTACCTGGGGCGAAGTAAGCACATACAAAATATATATAGAATATATCTTAGTTAAAATTTTATTGGCCAAGTTTTAATCAGATTTTGTCATTTTCAGAGGATGACGAAGAGCCAGAAGCTCCTGTTCAGCCATCAAGTAATAATGAACAGTCTAAAGACCTGCCCAATGAGAAAAAACTCAATGGTGAACCTGGAGAGTCTAAAAAAGCAAGTTCTTTCATGAAAAAAACATAATCAAAGTAGAGAAATTCGGTTTGCGAATTTCCCATCTGCTGACTTCTAGCTGATAATAATTAAATTTTTAATTTTCAACACGTTTGTACCGTTTTTTAATCGTTTATAATCCCATCAGCAGGTAGACGAACTTCAACGAGTGGCGCCGGACAAGTCTCTGGGTAATGGAGAGCCTGTGATAGCTGTTTTAGTTTTTTCCTGCAATCGAATAACAGTCAAAAGATGTCTCAATCAATTAATAAGCCTTAGACCAAGCGCCGAACAATTTCCAATCATCGTCAGCCAAGACTGTGACCATGAACCAACTTCCAATGTGATTAAGAGTTACGGGGAACAGCTAACGCACATAAGGGTAATACTGAAATTCACGTGGAACTGTTGCTTGACTAGATTTTTCATTTATTCCATCTCCATTTTACAGCAACCCGATCAATCGGACATAGACATACCTCCAAAAGAAAAAAAGTTCAAAGGATACTTTAAAATTGCCCGACATTATGGATGGGCGTTAAATCAAGTCTTCTTAGAGCTTGGGTTCGAGACAGCAATTGTTGTCGAAGGTAAACATAATATTGAAGATTATCGGTGTTGATTAGAAATTCTGTTATTTATTTATTTAATGAATTTTTCATGTTTCAGACGACTTAGACATAGCTCCAGATTTTTTTGAGTACTTCTTAGGCACTTATCCATTGCTTATAAGGGACAGTTCTTTGTGGTGCATTTCGGCATGGAATGACAATGGGAAATCTGAACTAGTCGACGAAAATGGACATAATTTACTTTATAGGACAGACTTTTTTCCCGGCCTTGGATGGATGCTCACCAAAGATACCTGGATGGAGTTGGCACCGAAATGGCCCAAGTCGTACGTTTAAATTTAATTGAAATGAAAAAATAAAATACAATTCTCATTTCGAAATTTCATCATTTCTTTTCAGATCCGTTAATATCTCTTTTTTTCCAGATATTGGGATGACTGGATAAGGCAGCCAGACCAAAGGAACGACAGGGCTTGTATCCGGCCCGAATTATCTAGGACGCGAACATTTGGAAAAGTTGGAGTAAGCAAGTGAGTAGATTCTGTTTATTCAATACACAAGCTTGTTCTTTGTTGCGTTTATACTTATTAAACATTGTTCTCACTTTTAATCATCAACTTGTTTTACTTTCAGCGGAATGTTCTACGAGAAGCATTTAAAGTTTATTAAGCTTAACGACGTATTTGTGCCTTTCACCAAAATGAATTTAACTTATTTATTAAAAGTAAGTTACGATTTCTTCTATTTATGGATATTTTAAAGTTAATAAATCCCCTGCTTCACTCTCTCCAGCTGTTGACTAATGTTTATTACTTTTAAAGGAAAATTATGATACGGCCTTTACTAACGAAGTCTATCAGTCAATGGTGGTGACTTACTCGGACCTAAAAAGTGACACCCTACAAAAAACAGACCCTGTAAGGATTCCATATCACACACGTCAAGCGTATAAGAATACAGCTAAAATGCTGGGCCTTATGGACGATTTTCGAGTGAGTTTATGACCCTCCAAGATCGAAAAATTACCCAAATTGTATAAATCTTAGTATAATTTCATTTTCTTTACCTTATTTCAGAGCGGGGTTCCTCGAACTAGTTACCGCGGTGTAGTAACATTCTTTTTCCGAGGTAGACGGGTGCATTTAGCACCAAACGCTAATTGGAGTGGATACGATATAACGTGGAGCTAACACACAGCTCCTTACAGTTATTACAAAGATCTCTAATGCACTTTACAAGTGATCTAGAATAAAATAAAAAAATTAAAAGATTAGTCATAGGTGATTATCCAGTTAGGTTTTCTTTAAGACAATTAATTGAGCAAATGACATTGATTTATAATTTAAAAAAAAAGTCTTCATTCAAATACCTATAAATACTTTTATATCTATTAAAAACATCATATTTTATATTCTAAAATCATTATAGTTATACCTATTGGTATATACCACAATATATATTTAAGTATGTACAGAGGCGCGTCTTATCAACGTACCAAAATCTTCCTACAAAGAATATACTTTGACAATGATTTAAAACGACGACAACAACAATAACATAAAATAGTCAATATTTATTTATACAATATCATGTTAATCTTTCTGAAACTTATTCTCTTTAACTTATCAGGCTATTTGAATTCTGCAGTTAAACTACGTTGACCTATGGATAACTTTATTGCTTCGAGTATAAATATGTAATAAGCCGACTTTTTTTTTTATTCAATCGCTGTAAATTTATTCAGAGTCTTTATACTCCAAAAAAAAGAAAGACCGAAAGAAAGAAACAATGATTTCGCTGTTATTATTGAAACTTCATTATAATATTGTATCTTGGTTCTAGTGAATGGAAAAAAAACGTTGTTTCAAGTTCCTTATAAGTTATATAAATAAATATACATATATACATATAAAAAAATTATGAACAATTATATAAACTATACATACATACATATACATATTATACATACATATACATATATAGACCTGTTAGAAATGAAAATTGTAATTATTATTTTAAATAATAATATTATTATAAATAAGGCAAAGAAAAAATGAATAAATAAACACGTTGTTGTATCAGTCTGCTACGGTGTATATCGATAAGTAGGTAATGTAGTAATTAGAATCTTTTACAAAAATACTGAACAGTAAACAGAAAAATAAAAAAAAAAACTGGGATACGCGATAATCGGAATTTTACTTTCGGAATTCATTTTCATCTGTTCGTACATACACAAAATCTCATCAAAATGTAAAAAAAAAAATGATTATTATAATTATAATAATAATGAGATCTATATTAATTAGTTCAATTTATAATAAAAAAAAAAGATTATTTCAATCTATTTACCACGAAATATATTCGACTGCACATTTTTTTAACACCCTAAAATCTCACCTTCCCTATATTTAAATCAAAGTCTCAATATTTAATTGAATCTTGTTTATTAATCTACTTATATGAAATTTGAAAGCAGTTGAATTTAATAAAAAATACAGTAGATAGTATAATATCGGATATTCAAAAATTACTAAATTTAGCAATTTTAGGAATTCGAGAAAAATTACATAGGTATACCTATACATTACAGCAGCATGTAAATAGAATAAAAAAAAAGTCGGAAAACTAACTATAAGTTAAGCATCTTGATGAATTCTTTCAAACCATCATAAGCCTGTTCATATCTCAATTAAGCATTTAGATAACGATATGAAATCTATTGACCCTATTCGTTCGCAATTTCAAAATGCATACATACCTAGGTAAGATATGAATGTTTCAATTCCGAGAATTCTACTCGCCGAAGCGATGTCGGTAGAGGTTTGCCAGGCGCTAGACCTTACGCATTGTATCGATCCTGAGGTGTCAGCTTGCAGTTATGAGTTCGAAACACGGGAGACTCGAAGCTCTAATAATTAAATTGGATTTCTCAACGTGGCGTTTAGTCTTACTCGTCATAAGTCAAGATGTTAATATCTCCCGAGGACATTTGTCTGACATAGAATTTTACATTTTCAGTATCATATTCATACCGTACATAGCATGAATAATAATAAACAACTTATTAATGTAACAATATCAGATGGAAAGAAATGCATATGAATCCGAATACCAAATTGTTATTTACTCAACTAGCCAAACGCATAATTCATTTGAAATGTGATAGAGCATATTGATAACTATCTAACCGGGATCTGTTTTTTCCCGTAATATCAATAATACAGCTAGAACGATAGAAATGAAAACAGAGCTATCAACATATGAAGAAAGATGCACGTGCGCAATTAAATCTGTAACTATTACGGAAAGTGAGGATGAGGCTAATAATATATATAAAGGGATTCCCCGAGTGGTCGGGGGATGGGAGACCCGGACGTCACGGTCATCGAGCGATTAGCTTCGCCTTTATCCCCCTAGCCAACACTTGGTTACGCGAATTCATAAACACCCTTCGTATTATGCGATCGCTTATTACACGCTTCGATATCTAGCCCACTTTGAGCATTAAATCATACAATTATATGATACTGGAAGTCAGTTATCCTATACAAACGCAGTAAAATCAGAAGAAGAAAGAGAATTCAGGATGAAATCATATCACGCAATTGAAATAAAAATAAATTGAAATAAGTTAAGATTCTTTGACTTTTTGTTTTCCCTCAAAGATCCGACAAACGTATACATCTGTATAACAGGAAGGCGTTATATGATCCAATATTTCCTCGGTTTGACAGATAGCTGTATGACATATTGACGTAGGTGCTCACTTACGCGTTCCTTAATAGAAGATATTACGAAATATATGCACCCTAACTGAGTATGATCCGATTTTACACGGATAGATGTATCGCAATATTTACGGACTTTGGGACTCCCCCATTGTAGCTGCAAGTGCTGGAGTGAATAAGCCTAAACTAATATCCATTTAATTAATTCTAGATTTATTAAAATCTGTCACACATCATGACCCCTCCAAAGAAATCAAACATACGTTCTTAGCTATGCTATTGATACTACATATCAACTCATACTACAATAGTCTGATAATATACAAGATACAAATAATTATCAGTAAAAGAATTGACATTTTTTTTTTGCTCCTTTGTTATTTTCAGCAAATATCAATTTCGATATACTTAATTATTATAGATAACTTCTTTATTGCATAATAAACTCTTTTTAATAATATCGATGCCATGAATTTAACGATGTGGTTGATTAATTAATGAGCGAAAATCTTCGTTGAAAAAAAAAATAGCAATTTGATCGACTATGGAAATTTTTCTTTCAATATTTTTCTCACGATAAAATTTGTTATATTTTCATTTCACTTTATAAAAAGTCCCGATTTGCTCTTCAGCAGTTTTTCAGATAAATACTTCGTAATGTTTCGTAATATTTCGAATAAATATTGAATTTCTGTGTAAAGAATTAGACTGTTGAATTGTGACATAAGAAATTTTGCAGAATTCTTCCGATCAGTGTCATCATTGTATTTCATCATTTTGGATCTCTGCAGATCATTATTTATTTATTTATTTTTTTTTTGATCTTTCGTAAACGTTTGTTCATTATTATTGTGAGCAAAAAATCGTAAATAATCAAATAATTATGTAGAATAAATTTTTCGTCATAAATTAGAAAACGAAACGAATTGAGCCATGACCGAAGCTTGAAAACGAAATAAATGGAAAAATAAAGACTGTTTTAATTCACCTCGGTCAGTGATGGCGGTCGAAATTTGTTTTCACAATTTCTGCGTCTAAACTGAGGGTGAATATCGTGGAGAAAGGGGCGCCGTATGGTGCAAGGGTGGAGTCGGCGCCGCCCAAAGTGGTTATCAACCCTTAAACCAGCAAATAGGAATCCAGCTTTTCCGAGGTTTCAGCGAATGGGAATCCCCCAAATTGAACGTAAAATTAAGGGGGTGCAGGAAAATGATCCCTGATGAAAGGTTTACATTCAGCGTTGGTGAACCGGCCGTACAGAATAAGGGGCGGTTCGGTTCGGTTCGTAGAACGAACAAACTACAAGAATATATTATAATACGTGAATTAATCATCTATAGTACATTTTGAGTTGACGAAATTTCATTATTCAGTTACTCCTGAACCACGACCGTGGAGAGAAGTGCGCGGAAAAATTTTTTTTTCCTCAAATCACGGTGATCCGATCATCGTTCGGTCATTGTGTAATGTTCGGTTTATTAGTGATAAATCGTTTCCCTTATTATAACTGTTACACTGTGTAAAGACTGTTTCTTTTCCCGTTGTTGTTGTTTTTTTTTTACCCCTATACCTTCCTTCGTTCTATTCAAGGTATAAATATGAGCTATCCTGACTCGTTGTGGGAAATTAACGGAAATCAACCACCAGTAAGTGTTTGGATAACCGCGGATTATAATAGCTTTACGAACAATTTCTTCGCTTATCATCGTCAGATCCATTCCTCAAAACATTCATTTTTTTCATTATTTTTGTCCCTTTTTGTTGTTGTTATATTATAACAAGAAAGTCGTGAGCGAATTTTATTAATTTCAAAATATCTTGTGATTGTTAAAATCAATCGATTAATGAATGTAAAAGAATGGATTATCGTAAATTTGGAAGATACATAGTTTCGTGAAAATTGCTGTTTCTAGTCTGAAATCGTGACGAGCCTTTTTTTAAATTTCACAATAATTTAAAATTGCAATTATTGATTTTCATAGAAAAAAAAGTATATTGAATATAAATTGATCTTAGGTATTTCTATACATATACATTTTACTGATTTGTGTATGTGAATAAATAACTTGAATAAATTTTTTCCTGATGAAATTGAATCGGAAATAGGAAGTACTTGAATATTTCGAGCTACTAAAATTATTATATCTAGGTGTAATTAATAAAACGATATCAAATGCACAATTGGTCGATTCTGGCTCTGTTTAGAACAATCTTTACGAAAAAACTGCAACAAGATATAATTGAGATTACTTTAGATCGAAATTTACCAATTTTAATTCCTCTGATTTTACCCTGAATTCTTTTACATTTATTTCTGATAATTATATATTATTCTGCTGAAAAACGAAAGAAAAAATGAAAATAAAATAAGAAACTGCATGCAGCAACATATCATGCGTTTGAAATTGAAGAGAAAAAAAACTTTTAATATTTGCGAAGTAAAATAGCGATTCTATGTATTCGTTCGTGTATAATATTGATTCAGCTTTTGATGCAATATATGTATGCGTTATAACTTATAGGTATGTATACCTATACTATGTATGTAATCGGTTTTCTCTGCAAGACGAGAACCGCCATTGATCCCCTAGCCTTTTGCGGCCTGCACCTCTTTTTCTCAACTTTTTATATATCTCTATTTCAATTTCTTATCTGTTAATTTTAGAAATAGGGTATATTAATATAAACAGGAATATTTTTTATTTGTATCGCAGGTAATAACACCGGAAATGCCTCAATACGCGGGTACCGATTTGGGAAGCTACCCCGTATGGGAAAGTTCAATGTTGTATCCTCCGCCGCCACCGCAACACCCACACATTAATGATCACAGTTTATATAGACAGCCCTGCGCCCTGCTTCATCAAAGGTATTGGTAAAAATATTTGAAAGATAGAAAGATCGACGTTAAATAATGTACTAGAATTAGGAGAAAAAAATAAATGAAAAATAAAAAATGAGAAAGAATTTTTTTCATAAGTTTGAAAAACGAACGAAGATTTGTATTAAAAATTGAGAATATTTGACGTGTATTAGTGAAGAAAAAATTATTCAAAAAGACGTTCTTTCATCCGCTTTTATTTAAGTCGATACACGCCCAATGGCCGATCCCCTAATCTTCCATCGTCAACTACGAAGAAGCCGCGACGCAGAGTGGCCACTGTGTCCCAAAGACGGGCGGCCAACATCCGGGAAAGACGTCGAATGTTTAATTTAAACGAAGCTTTTGACAAGCTTAGACGAAAGGTGGATATATTTTACTTAATTTGTTAATTTCGTCAAAGTTTCATATTTCTTGCTCTCATTTATTCAAATTTACAGATCAAAATTAATGGAATTTGAAGAATTAACTATATGATACGAAAGGATCCCGTATCTGTCCTTTTGTAAAAGCGGTTTCGATAAAATTCCATGAAATTAAAAGTCTCCATTGGCCAAACCCCCTAAAGTTAAGGCTTTCTAAGACATTTAAGTATAAAGGTCGAATAAGTTGGTTAATAACCACGAATAACTTGTAAACCGTTGGTTTCATCGAAAAAGATCAAGAGATCTTTTTTGTAGAGCGTTCAATTTCGAATAAAAGTATCTATGCATGATCTTTCTAAATACATTAGTTCTTGAGATATAAAAATCGAAAAGTGCCACCAGAACGTTTCCCAATGTATTTTAAATGGAAAATAAAAAATAGCGATGCGCGACCTCTAAATATTAATATTGAGAGCTGAGTTTTCTTGAGGCTCGTTATTTGATCATAAAGAACAAGTTTGAGAGTAACTTTTGAAGAAGAAAAAATAGTTGGTTTAGCCCACCCTAATATGTATAGATTATAGGTATACCTACGTTTTGTAAACATGCTGCCCTTGCTAGCTGCAATTTTCGAAATTAATACTCAAATATCTTGGAAACCCTTAACTTTAGGGGGTTTGGCCCACGGAGACTTTTGATCGGCATGGTTTGAAATGTAACATACTCCAGTTTCACGGAATTAGATAATGAAACCGTTTTTACATAAGGACAGATCCAGGGTCCTTTTAGTTATAGTTGTATGAAAAACTGAAATTTCTTGATGCCTTCTAGCTTGAAAAAGAAGCATACAAACAAACAAATAAATAAATGAATGTAAATTGATTTCTCAAAACGTATTTTCAGGTTCCGACATTTGCATATGAAAAACGGCTATCAAGAATTGAGACGCTTCGTTTGGCTATAACTTACATCGCCTTTATGGGAGAGCTTCTCGGTATAGATTCTGACAGTCCAAAACAGGAGTATATTCCCAGAGAATATTACCTTCCGAATTAAATTGTTAGTACGGTTTTAAATTAACATATTCGATCTTTCGATGATTATAAATCTGAATCGCAACAAGTCTTCCATATTTACGACTCTCGAGTCATTTTAATATGCTATATATAATATATGTATTATACCTATACAGTATTACGATTATTATACTATATTGTCCTATTATTAATTTATTATTATTATTTTTATTATTATTATTATTATTAGTTTTATTATTATTATACCATGCATAGAGATATACACAAATGCTGTCGTTCAAATAGGTATATTATTTGTTGATTATATCGTATTATTATTTTTCTTATATTTCTCTTTAATACATATACCTATGTATATTATTGTATAGTTTTAATTTTCAAGTAACGTAATAAATAATTACTCCAATTAATAACCAAAAGTTTGATTAATTATTCCAATTTTAATCCCCACTCGAAACTGTTATCCTCACTGTTATAAATATTTTATTTTTTTTTATTTTCGTATTCACCCAAATCACATCCGTGATGCTTGTCTCACTAAAAAACTGGGTATAGGTTTTTATTTTTTAAATGAAAAAAATTAATAAATAAATAAAATACTGGTATAATTTTTTTTTTGCCAAATATTTAACATTAATTAGAGAATCAAATTTCAACTTCTTTAGATAAGTAGAAAAGGAAATGGATTTTTAATTCATCGCTCACGTTACCCTCATGTATATCGTATGGAATATGTGCGCCTAACTGTAGGCAACTCAACATACGATGTATTTACCCATCGGCTGACCGCGACGATCTTTGACTACTGATAAACAATTTAAAAATCTGTATTACGTATGTATGTATTTTTTTTTTTTTAGGAAATAAAAATAAATTATATGAAATTTTTTTTTTTTTTTTTTTATTGTTCTTTATGAATGTAAATAATTCCAGATATACATAATAACTATAAAATTCTTATAAATAAATACGATGAACATTAGATTTATATGCTATGAAGTTTATTTAATAAGTAGATTTCAAACAATAATAATAACAATTATAATTTTTTTTATTTATTTTTTTTTTTCAATAGATTTTAGAACAAGCTATTACGTTTTTATACATGTTATGAACACTTTCCAATTTATTGTAATGACAAAATGCTACTTTGACCAGTTATTATAGCTTCAATTAACATTTATCGAAGTGATCAGAAATATATACGCGGTGATGATTCAGCTGCTTTACAGTATGTATATGTATTGTATAGTATAATAATTAATCTGCTGCCATTTATAACAACATTCATTATATTTATAATAATGATAATGAGTATGTAGTTTAAAATCTTTATACCTCTTTACGCTATAACATTATAGGTATATACGTATTTATTTATTTATTATTGACTTATAATGTAAGATTTTAATTCCTATTACTTGTTTTTTTTTTTTTTTTTTTTTTTTTTTTTTTTTTTTTTTTTTAGATTTGTCGTAGGTTTCATTATTTCATTATTATCTTCTTCTTCTTCTACTTTTTCTTCTTTCTATTATTGGCATAAATGTATTAAACCAGTTTGATTTTGGTTGATCATCAAAATACATACATACATCTCCGAATATTATTGTACGAAATTATTTATTTTTATTCTCAATATACACAACCATAAGTATCGACGATTAGTATTAATAACAAAAATAATAAAATAAATAAAAATCATTCCATCATCATTATACCTAGGTATACATCTCGTTCATACACACACGCGGATCTATCTCGATTTTGGAATGCTTTTACCATTGAATATGACAACAGTAGTAAATTAAAATTAAGATAATAATCATAATATCGATACGAAAATTAATTTTTTTTCATGCATACATACATAGAGATGTCGATTTAGTGTAGCAAACAAGTTCTCGTTTGTTTGTTTGTTTGGTTTTTTTTTTTTTTTATTTAACATATACAATTGTTTTTTCCGTAAATAATGTGTATAAATTTTTTTTTCAAATTTCCTACATGGGAAATAATATTTTATTTCATTTCCTAAATTACCCGATTCGAGATATAATTTACTATATTTTTTTTTTCCTAGATCGAAATTATTAAGTGCAATTGAAAAATAATAAACTAGACAAAATCGAGGCGAAAGTACCCAATAAAAAAAAAAAAATCTCGTTAATAATTTTTTTTTTTTTCCTTCAAATATTTTATACAACGATTTAGTACCTGTATATAGCACATTCAACGTTACGTTTACGCCATAATAAACTTATCTACTTTACCTTTTTTTATTTTCTTTTTCTTTTCCTCTCACTCTTTTTTTTTCTTTTCTTTTTAACTATCTTTGTTCATTAATAGCTGATATGAAAAATGCTGGCCTACAGATGACATTTCAATTATAATATGGTAATTAGATGATTGATATTTATAACATGAGAATTATATTATATTATAATTACAAATAATTGTCCGTATCGTGTATTATTCATTCACACGTTAATAAAACTTCTTCGCTTGTGCTTCTTTACTGTCTCTGTAAATAGAAGAAAGAAAAAACGATATAAAACATTGAATTTTATTTCTTTTTCAAGAAAAAAAATCTCATTTCATTTATCCACGATAAATCAAATCTCACCTGTATATACTGTAGCCCAATAAAATAACCATCTGTACAGCAAGGAAAATCAAAAACATTGTAGTAGTAAGACAATTTCCTGTTCGACAATCCTTGTTTCCTGTATCCAGTTTCACATTAGCTTGCTCAATATCCCTTTTCACTCTATTCAGTCCATCCCTCATTTCAGATATGAGAGATTGGTAGTCATACCCCATGGGTTGAACCTATGGACAAAAATCAAAAAATTTTAGTCTCTTAAAATCAAAATCAATCTGAAATTATATAATCAATTAGTTTTCAATATGAATATTCTGTTGAGATTTATACCTGAGCCGTTGGTGCGCGGGCTTGATTATTCAGTATAGTATCAGCCTTAGATTGCACTTCACCAACGAAAGATTTTATCTCTCTAGCAGTGTTGAGAATAATATTTTGATTGTTTAAAACGGCGTCAACTTCCTGCCTTCTTATGGTGTCGATTAATTGAATTGGTTGACCACCTTGTCCGGTGCCAGAAGTTTGAACTCCTTGAATTTACCATTTATTTCATATAACGATAGAAACACAACATAACTTCGTATTTACTTACCGATAAATATAATTCCTTGTGTAAAATTGGGGCACAATTAAAAGAAAGAACTCCAAAAGCACTAAGTTTCAAGACTCGAGAAGTATTTAAAAAAAAAAAACTTCTATGCTCATGAATAGAAAAGTTTTAGTCAAAAAATTATTTCTTTCGTATAAAATGATACAAAAAAAATTCGCAATTTGGAAAGAAAAAGGGCGAAATAAAGCTTGTAAAATAATCTTCAATTCTTTACTGTTACTCACCGCCAACTTGAACCTGCGCTATCAAGCTCAGAGTACGTTCCTGCCTACCGACGACCTCGTCTAATTTTTTATTCAGTTCTCTCAGGGCATCGAACATTTGGCTTTGACCTGAGAATATCTGCCTCAATTCTCGCTGGTTGTCGGTCTCAAACCACTCGTTGAAATCTTCATCCTTTGGAGTCTGTTCCTCGGGATGTATCCTGAAATTTTTTTTACGAACATTGCATATGAATGAATAATGAATTGGCTGTGCAGGAGGATGAGATAATATAAAATATCTGTTTGTATCGGACTTTTAGACGTGAACCTGTAACAGTTTGCAGATTTAAAACTCTCTGGGTGATGCAAACCTGTTTATTCAGTCTAAATTCCTAAAAATAATTGGGAATATAGAAAAACTGCGATCTTTTTACCTACGATATTCTTCTTTCTGTTGCTCAAGCTTCTTTTGGTAGTCCTGATACTCTTGACCGAGCTTAAGCTCCTCTTCGCTTGATATTGTGCGGCCACTATCGCCGACCGTTTGACCAGGTGGATGTAACGAAGTAGTTAAGAAATGGAGAACGTCATGATCATCGGCCAGCCCGCCTGGAGAAGAAGAGGGATCAATGAAACGGATCTTTTTGAGTGAATTTAAGCCCATTAAAAACCATAAATATTTACCAGTAGCTGCCGATATACCGAAGTGACCATTCTTTGGTAAAATAACGTTCTCGGCACGCAAACACATCTCGAAATCTTGATCGTTGTTTGTCATTCCATTGTGGAAAAGCACCTAGAAAAGACTTGATTACATTCGGTTTTAAATGAGATGGGAAGTAGTGCCGAGCTTTTAGAGCCCAATTTTAGGGAATTTGGAATCTAACTCAAAGTGTTTTGAAGAGACTTTGCGCCTTATTAATCTAAAGAGTCTAAAAATTATTCTTTCAAAGCGTAGAGTTATTTCTCAAGTTGATTCTCCAATTTCAATGAAAATTTCTCATCTAAATAGTCCTTTTTAATCTCAACCCAAAAGATCTGAGCCCGAATATTTACCGTCAGCGTATTTTGATAGTATTCAATTTTCGCCCTAGTCGGGAATGGCTTGTTACGGAAATCTCTGAGACAGCCAGCCAATAGTTGCGTAGTTCCGTCGCTAAAATTTGAAAAAGATACTGAAGGATTAATATTGATGAAAAACTTGATTGAAAAATGTTTGAATAAATGAATATCGGATTTTGCACCCGGTTAAATCTCGCTACTTACTTTGTATGATCAAAATGCTTAGTCCCATCGTTAAGCACAGCCATAATATAAGGGTTATTATGTTTATTATCATTATCAAAAGAATCAAAGAACAATCCGAGCCCATTCCACTGATCCGAACTGCCAAAAACAGGCCCATCGTAAGCCCCCTTAGAAGTTGTGTACCAAAAGGCTAAACCATCAGCTCCTATTCTCCCGCGTCCAGTAACACGGAAGACAATGCTGACCTCCCACCAGTCGAAATTTGTCTGTTGTTTAGTCCATATGGCTCCTATTTTTGATGAAGAAAATAAAAAGTAGAAAAAAAAAATGAAGAACCGGTTTAAAATTTTCGACATTTAGAAAAACACGATAAAAACAAATAAAAAAATACAGACATACAGGTTGTGTGATCTGAGCAATAATTTTTACTGACTTAAAAAATGTACACGAAATTTATAAATTTTTGAAAAAATTTTTGTTTTTTTCTTTTTCTTACCTTTTTGGCTCCGTAGGGACGGTGCGATTCTGACGTTTTCGGCACTAGCGATCGCATCTGGTTTTGTAATAATAATTAATTGCGATGAGAATACGGTAAATAAATATAAGGTTCGGGTTTTAAATGAAAGATGAATGTTGTTAGAATTTATTGAAATATTATTAGAAATATTCAATATCGTATTGATAGATATTTTATAGGATAAATAACGTCCATACGGTAGATTTGAGCATTGAGATGAAACGAAATCACTGAGTTGATTATAAGTATAGATCGTACTTACTTCCACCGTATTCCCAGAACGGTACAGTGCCGTCTTTTTGTGCTAGATAAGGAGGCTTGAACGAATATTTATACTCAAATTTTCGATGCGGATTTTGTCCTAAGACAGTTGATAGACCGAATATTATTGCGACAATTGTTATTATGGGCCACCTCACCTCTGCCGCCATTTTCATTTTTTTAAGCTTAAGCGGGCGATAAAACTGAACTGTGTGTGTTCGTTCCTCTTCGAGTCGCGATCACCGAGCTACACCGAGCGTTTGATTAGTGTTGTATAAAAAAAAACTTCCAGTTGGACTATTCTCATTGGCTGAATCGATTCGAAGCCAACTTCATTCCATTTCATTTCATTTCATTCGATACGATAGATACACATTGTCAGTTGTGACGTGGTCAAAAACTTGTATACTGTTATTGTATGAATGTATGGATATACCGATATATGTATGTATATGTATGTGTGTATAGTATGGAGATTTCATACAGTTTTTGTTGACAAATCGAATACTCAAAAGTTTTACCGTTAATAACAACAGTTTTGTACTCAATTCAAAACACAAACACACACGTACAAAATGATGACTGATATTGGAGAAGAGGCTGCCGTCGAGGTACAGCCGAAAATTGAACAATGCGAAAGGTACTTTCAATTCTAACCTAACCTAACATTTCTACTTTTTCAAATGCCAGTTGATCAGCTGTTTCTATTCGTAAATTTCAAACTGTTTTTTGTTTTATCTTCTTCAAATAATGAAGCGAAATTGAGGTGGATTTTTCTAAGGCCACGTCTGATCTTGCCCAGGGTTTGTTGGAGGTTTATCAAAGACCGTTGGAAGAGGTTAACAAAGAATTAAATGAACTGACGTACGTTTGATTAATTTTCTGTATTTTTTTTTTCATTCATTAAATAAGCAATGAAATATTTTTTTTATCACTTGTTTATCGGTCTTTCAGAAACAAACAAGAGACTTTGATAGCTCAAATAAAAGTTGAGAATGCTAAATTGCATGATGTCGAAAGAAATTCGGAAATAAATGAGCTGGTGAGAAAATGACGATGTGTTTTTTTCATCTTTTTAATTGAACTTTCATAATAATACTGTTTATTTAAAAAAAAAAAATTTTCCAGTTTTTGACGATTAAAACTTACCAAACTAAACTTGCCAACATTAAAAAGGAAATGAGTTCTGTCCACGAGCGAACAAACAAATTAAAGGTGATATCTGAATATTTTTTTTTTTTTTTATATCTTATATGTCTCTTTTTATCACATTGTATGTATGTATATTATCATTTGCTAGAAACGAGCGATACGTTTTCAACAAATGAAACAAAAGGAGGCACTGAATAAGGAGCATCAAAGAGAGCAAGAAATTCGTAGAGAACAAGAACTGATAGGAAAACCTTCGACGCCTTAATCTTATTAAATATTAACGGATTAAGTGAGCTTGAAATAACGAGAAAATAAAAAAATATAGTATTCTTTTGATAGATTCAATAAATACCGCATTTTGTAAAGCTAGTTCACCCTTAGGTATTATATATACATATATATATATATATTGACTTGGTAGCTTGTGAAAAAAAATTATTTTAATCTCATCAATTTATTATTTGTAAATACTATATATGTATAGTATCATAGTTGTTTGTTTACGATTAACTGATTAAGAGACTGTAAATAATGTTGTAATAATCAAATTTCCAAAGATTTTCGTTCTGGTTCATCAATGTCAATCTTATCTTTCTTACGTTGATTTTTATTTATTTTTTTATTTGTGTGAATCTCTAAAATTTTAAATTAATTAATTAATTGACCAAATAGGGTATAAGGGGAAAAGAAATTGAAAGCAACGATTTTGTTTGAAAAAAAGAGAAAGAATGAAAAAAAAAACAACGAAATTTATAAGAAATATATCCAGAGACCATAATATGTACCTATTATAACATAATTAATTGATTACTATCGTAATATGTATACATACAAATATCAATATGTAACAACAATAAGTAATATTATTTATTATTATTATTATTATTGTTCTTTCTTGTTTGTTTTCTAAGATTGTAAAGAGCGTTAAAAAAAATTCTGACAACAATGATTAATATTATGTCCTATCGATTGTTGCAGCGATTCGTAAATCCCATATCTTAAGTTTATTAATGTATAAATTTGTTAGTTACCGTAAAGGAGATAATACTAATGTGTGATTAATCCTTGAAGTATAGATAGAGTATCTGAAGCGAGAAGGTAGATGAAAAATACTTGATAGTTGTTTAAGAAACCTTAGATTTATTTTTCTTGTTTTTTTTTTTTTACTCACCGATTCAAATTTAATCCTGAATCTAATTGTAAAACGTATCGCACCAAGGATCACGAAACTAAACTTACTTTCACTCTTCAAATTACCTGGAGTTGCTATTTAACGTTTTGTAAATATTAATTACGAACTTAATTAATTTACGAAAGATTAAACGGTATAGAGAATAATAATAATTGATTATCGTTTGAATTTTGAATTTTATAAAATTTATAACTAGTTATAGATAATCCAAGCAAGTAATTGAAGCAGAAAGTCATTGACATCTTTTTCAAAATAAAACAGAGAAGAAAAAAAAAAACAAACAGTACAACTTTTTTTTTCCACAACTCACCGTACGTACAGTGTTTAAAGTTTTCTTTATTATAATCTTATTATAATAATGTATAATATTAATGTTGGTCTTTTGTTTTTTTTTTTTTTTTTGATAATGATAGTTGATAAGTGTAACATTAACACATCGACACATCTAATAACATTAGAAAGTTGAAAAATAATAAGAAAATAGTGAAAAAGTATCGTAACAAATAATTCTGTGATTCGTTATTAACGTAATTAGGTTTAGATTAACTAATGAAATGCAAAATCACTTCAATTTTTAATATATTTATGTCAAGATTTTGAAAAATGTATTATTTCAAACTTTATCCAGGCTATTCCGAAGGGGATAGACAAACTACATACATACATATTTGAAATATGTTTAACATGTCAAATGGTTCTAAAAAAGCTTCCAAATACTCAGTGAAGAATTTTTCTGTATTATGCCTACTTAAAAAAAGAAAAAATTTTTGCTTTTTTTTTTTTTGTTTCGAAGATTAGACCAAGTGAAAAATTGAATTTTGAAAAAAAAAATTTACAATCATCCCCTTCGGTAGTTTCTTAATATATATTAATTGATTTTCTAAAGTCATTTGCTGCCCGAAGGCAAATCCGTAGACCAGACCCGAAGAAATTCTCTCAGATTATGCAAAAATCGCACATCTGCCGGTATTGTAAATGAAAAAATAACATAAAATCTTACTAAGGAACACGGGACATGTGTTGCATCAAACCAACCAAGAAGGTAATTGCTCTTCTCAATATAGCCGGAGTCCCAGGTTTATTTGATAGAGCAGATAAAGAGTTGCTAATTTCACGGAACAAGTTACGAGTGAATGGATTACGCCTCGAAGATAAACGCAGAGCGAGGAATTGGTAGTAGATAAAAGGCGTCAGGAGGCCAGCTCTTCCGCTATTTAAAATAAATGAAAAAAATACATAAAAACTGTGATCAGAAAGAGTCCAAAATAATTTTTTTTTTTTCAAATTTTTAAATTTTTAAATTGCCTCTCAAAATTTCAACAACGTTTGTTTAGCAACTTACTTGAGGATCAGTAATATCGTGTATGGTAGAAGCATCGCTTCGCAGATAGCACATAGTCGAAGCATATTTCGGGACTGAAATTCAACTAAGGAAATTAACAGCCTAGCTCCCCACCAGCTGTTCTGTCCGAGGCACTGAAAATTAATATTCATTTATTATTGTTGTGTAAAATTTCAGCCAAATATTGACGAGTTTCAAATACTTACGTCCAACAGTGTCAGTGAATAACTGGCAGAGTGGAGAATGGCGAATAGTAAAATTGGAGCAATGACCACTGTGGATATTGTTAAGGGAAATCAAGGCCCTAAATGATGTTTCCATCTTTTTTATCAAACATTATTTTGTTTTATTTTTATTGAAAGGATACGTGAAGCTGGCGCGACGTAGAGAAATATTAAAGAGTAGAATAGATAGTGACAAGAATCCTCTAGGACTAGCATAGTCCAAAATTCTCTGCTAAATTGGACTCGTGGAAGTCTTTGATGGAGTCTTAGAGCGCTGGTTGCTGCATTGCACATCAAAACCTTGTAATAAGCATTGTAAGGATTTCTGAAAATGAATTAGTAAGAAAATTGATGAAAGATTACAGTTTTTTCTAAGCCTATATCCATTTGCAATGTAATAATGTAGAATTCTCGTATAAAAACTGGGAAGAATACTACTAATATTTCTGGTTTTATAGAAATAAAAAATTTCAAAGAGATACTGTTATGCAAATGTCTTGACATACTTTCTCCACGGTTTGAACATCAAAGTAAAAGTATTCTGTGTACCAAAAATTCGATTTTTTTTGTGTTTCCGTTTTATTTTTTTTTAATTTTTTTCTATTACAGTATTCATCTTTTAAAATCTTTAGTATTAATACAATTGCTATTTTTTAAGCAAGTATTTTTTTCGAAAATGTTTTTTTTTTTACTCATTTCATCTAACAAACAGCAGAGATATATTCTACACAAATACTAATAAAGATAGTAAACTGTGGAAATTAATCACTGATAAGATGCCACAAGACTCATTTCATTTATATAACAAATGTACCAACTAGAACTAGCTAGTCATGCAAAGTTAATTACTGGGACGAGGACAAGGCCAAGAAATGTACCTGAGAAACAAAAGCAAACAAAAAAAAAACCAAGAATAATAAAGTACGTTATTAAATATACATAACATCTCAAAGAATGTATGTATTTAAATTATTTAATAACAAGGAAATTGATTCATCGCATCATATCATGAATTTCCATCCTTTATTATCCGTCACAGACATTGATCTGTTATTAAAAGTTTATTATTATTTTTTCTTCTTCTTTTCCTATATCTTACCCAAAAATTGGTATAATGTATCCGATGGTAAAGAGTATGGTCAATACTCTGGTAGCCCATAAACCGACGAGAATTTTATTGTCGATAACATGCTGCTTTAAATTTTCCCATCCTTTTGGTTGATCCGTTGCAGTTGTGTCCCCTGATCCGTTACTCGCAGTGTCTGCCATCCTGGTGATAAATAAAAAATTAATTTAAAAGAAAAATGTAAAACATGATGGAATTTTGGTAAAAAAAAAAAAAAACTGACTAGGTTTGGTTCTCAAACCTGGAATCTGTTATCCCAGACTACAGATAGCTATAATATATACATACATAAAAAAAATATGCAAGTGGATCTCCTTGATAAACAAACGAGTATGTGAATAGTGTAGTAGGTAAAATAAGATTCACACTTGGCCAGTTTTTTGTATAACGTAAGTCGATTTACAGTGATATTAAATCAGAGGAAAAAAAATATATTTGTTTCAAGGACGAATCAGTGGAATGAGTTTTGTAACAGGAATATCAAAGGAAATATAATATTGATACACATAATAAATTAACGTGAAATAATTTTTTTATAAGACATGAAGAAAAATTGAAATTAATAGAAAGGAATGATGAAATTGCTGAATATTTCAGCAATTTTTTTCACTGCAAGCCATCATTTTATATTATATCTCGAGGCTAATTAGCCGGATAAGAATTTATAAGCCCTGAATTGATAAGTGACATCGTTAATGGTATTTCGATGTTATATTTATCGATTTTTAAGAACGAAAAGGTGCTAAGTTGTGGTTAAAATTCTCTCTATTTTAGTTTGAATAAATAATAATGCTCCTGACCGGGGATCAATTTATTGGCGAAAGCCCGTAATTTACAGTTATGTATGTATGTATGTTGGATAGATACGCGTAAACCTCGGACCGAGACCGAACCTAGCCCCACTTTTCAACGGGTGTATGTTATCCGTTCGATAATTATAAATTTGACGGTACAAAAAAAAATTATTTCAATAATAATTTAGAACCCAACTCACCTTGTTATATTATAACGTCGATGATTATTTAAAGTTATTTATTTTTGACTCGATACACACTATCAGGTATGCAAGGTAAACGCACATTCATCAAGCGGTTTTACGTCTTTGATACGACGACGACACACCACACCACCGCTGAACGAGTTTCGTATTTTAATTCATTTATCAAACTGGAGATGGCGACACTGACAAGTCACTCGGTTTTCCTGTTTAACTAAGGGCGGGTGCAAGCCTCGCTATTGGTCAATAATACGTAGAACGCGGAAAGAAAGATACACTACCAAGGTCGTTCGGATCTCAGGTGTTCCGGTATTCCCCCCATTCACAAATGTGGAATGTGGAACCCTCCATCAAAGAAGAATACTAATTTTAGGAAGATGAAAGAGAGACTCACGTCGTTTAATTGATAGTCTTTTTTTTTTACTTATCTTAGCGGCGTCCTTTACATATCACGCTTTCAGAATTAGCTAAAATAAATTAACACTTATCAAACGATACTTGTTACCAGCTATAATTTCGAATTCTGTATATTCAATGCCCTAGTTAATCCAATGACATACATACACGTACACGATCGTTATATCTTCGTTGCCCAATGTTCTACATCATGCATAACATAGTATACAAAATAAACAATTACTACATAATTAATTTGCTTATTCAAATAAATTATTTCTACCTTACGAAATGCTATAATTTTTTACTGTCGGTTTAGCGATTGAGGCATATGTATTATATTTATATGTATAAAAACTAAATGAAAACGTCAGCGTGTATTGTAAATAAATATCATGAAACCTGCACTTAGGTACAATGATAATGTTTGTAGTACAAATTTAGCTTCGGAGAAAGCAAGCCAGGAGCAGAAAATCTCTCGAAAAGAAAGTATAACATACATATTCTAATAGGCTGTCTAAAAACGGGGAGGTGGTGTGGGGCTGTGTAGTCGGTGAATAACCGCAAGCTAATCGAAAAAGTCGGTTGTTAGGTAAAACGTTAGATGTCAAAGAAGTATTTTGAGTAGGGATAATACAACGAATATTTTTGACAAACTGTATACAGTGAACAGTAAGGCCGGAGTCGACGAATGAAGACAGTTACGGAACCGATCAGTAAACCCCGAAATATGTTTATCTTATTTGGTTCAATGATTGTGGTAGCCGCAGGGCTTGCGGCTTATTTTAAATCGAAGAAAAGTCTATCGCACATTATAGCTGAAATTATATTCGAAATGAAATATAATGCGATCGGGTTAAAAGCCCTCGTTGCCGACTACCTCGGATCTAAACACAACAAAATTGGTAAAAACAAAAACAAAAACAAAAAAATTAAAAAAAATTACATTTTTTAATAAACGATATTGTCTTTCAGTATTGCCTAAAAAGACTGGAAAAGTAGCTATTGTAACTGGTGGATCCAGAGGTATTGGGACTGAAGTTGTAAAAATGTTGCTTCAATGCGACATGGAAGTTATTATCGGTAAAATTTTTTCATCACTATTGATGATAATTATGAATATATTATGTAAATATACATATCTATATATGTATATAGGTATATATATATTTTTTTTTTCTTAAACTTAAAAAATTCGAATTTTGTTATGAAAACGAAAAATTTGTGAAATACATCTACAATTCATATCATTCGATTTTCTTTATTGTTTTATTTCAAATGTTTTAATTTATAGCATGCAGAACACCGGCAGCAGGCGATAGACTGATCAGGTTATTGAGAGAATCTGGAGTGAACGAGGGATCGGCAAAAGTTTACGAATTGGATAATAACAGCCTGGAATCCGTGAGGAGATTTGCAGAAACGATAAAAAATAGCTACAGCAAAATAGACGTCCTTATTAACAACGGTGGCAATTTATCTTTTTTTTTTTTTATAACATTTTTCTTTTACACCTGATAATTTGATTCAAACGAAACAAGCCAATTTACAATTTTTATGTAAATAATTACCATAAGCCTAGTCATTCGTTTTTTTTTCTCCTTTTTTTTCAAGTGCTATAAAGTTTACCGTGAGAAGTTTTTTTTTTATACAGAAAATATACGTTACATTAAAAAAAAAAAGTAGAACAAGTTTTTTAGAATAATTTTTTTACGTTTTTTTCAGCTGGTATAATGTTCATTCCTTATGTTGAGACTAAGGAAGGTTTTGAACAGCAATGGGGTGTTAATTATCTTTCTCATTTTTTGTTAACTTCATTACTTATGCCTTTATTGAAAAAGGCTGGTACCGAAAAAGAATCTGCAAGAATCGTAAACGTGTCTTCATGCGCTCATGCAGCTGGTACAATAAACTTTGAAGATATTAACTACAAGTGAGTGTGTAGAAGAAAAGAAATAGATAAATAATTCAAGGCTTGAAATGGAAATAAATCGGCATATTGATTCACCGCTAAAAAATTTGAAACAAACAATTATTGTCTTGTTTTGTTCATTATATGTGACAAAAAAAGGAATATTTTTGAAAAACGTGTCTGATTAACTTCTAAAATCTGAATTTCTTCTAGAAAATGCTTCATCACTTCGGCTGCTTATGCTCAAAGCAAACTTGCTCAAATAATGTTTACTAAATGGGTTCAAGAGCTGCTAACTAAGGAGGGTATTCACGTCAAGACTTACGTCGTTCATCCTGGAATAGTTGATACAGATTTATTCAACAACACACACCTTAAGAAAAACGCAAAATGGATGATCAACATGTTCTTCAAGGTGACACGCACAGCGGACGCTCGATCCCTTATTTTCAATCTTGTGGATTCAGGGAATCAGAATTTGTTGATCATCAGTTATAAAATAAGTGTGTCATCATTAATTTTTATTTTTATTTTCTCTTCAGAAACCAGCGCAGGGAGCTACTCCGATTATCTACGCAGCTGTTAGCAACGAGATTGAAGAAAGGGGTGGAATCTACATCAGTAACTGCAGGGAAGATTCAGTCAGCAGCGAGGCTGAGAATACAGAAATTCAACAACAACTTTTCAATCTATCTTTAGAACAGACCGGATTGAAAAAATTTATTTAAAGTTTAAATTATCTTAGAAAACGTCAATTGCATTCTTTATTTTGTATATAATATGTTTGTTTCTTTTAGTCAATTTTATTATCTGCGATATAAGATACAGCATTGCTGTAAAGTATATCAGCAAGAAACCATCTATAGGAAAGACTGTATTACAGGATAGACGAATCTGTGCTAACTATAATTGAACTATAAATTAAGTTTCGAAATATTTGTTTACTGGTAACAATTTTTTAGATGGATATTAAACTTCAGGCTTTATGCTGATTTATTTAAATATAAACTTCGACACATAAAGTATTTGTTTTTTAATATTTTCAAAGATAGTTTGTGTCACTTGAAAAGGAGTAAACTCAATTATTGCTCACATAGTGTTTCCATGTGTTTTGTAAAGAAAATAAAACCGTAAACGTTAGATACGAAAAAATGATTAAGGGATTTTGTATGAATTAAAAATTTCGTTTTACATTGATTAAATTTTTATTAAATAATTACAAGATATTGGTCAGTTTTGATTTGGTTATTAGCATTTTTAAATTATGGTGCAGAAATATCTTGTAAGGAATTTAGTCTTGACCGTAATCGTCGGTAATACAAATTCAAAATAATACTAATATTAAATTTGCTTTATGAAATGCAATTAAATGCTAACTGAGTAGAAAGTGAGTTATATTATATATTACTTATTAGTCACTGGGTTTCAATTAATTAAAAACTACTTTTCATATATACGATCGCAGGACGCAGACGCATACCTTTAACAATACATAATTAAAAATTATTGCACAATATTATTCTGCAACGAAGTATTAATATTTATCTTTATATTTATCTTTTTAAAAACATCATTCAATTATATGTATATCCATCAGAAGTGAAAGTCTAATTTATCTTTAAATCGAAGCGTATTTACAAAACAACGACGGAACAATATTGCACGTAATTAGATTATTAATTACCTTAGCTTTATTTCTCATTTTTAAAATGACGACGCAACATCAATAATTTATGGTATATTATTTGATGCGTAGACATTTCTTTCGTTATTATTTCACCAAGGCTTTTAAATATAAAACTCTGCGCGTAAATTGAATCAGAATTTTGTTGTACTCGCCATCAACTAACAAGCAATCTCAATTTGTTCATACATCTTTGATGTTTTATAATAAATGAAAGAATCAGTATTATATAAGGCAAAAAGCTTATGCGCACATTGACAATATTATGAAAGCTATTTTTTTTTTCTCTTTCTTTGAAATTTATATAAACAAAATGCGTACAGAATTTTTTCAATGAAATCTTATTAATTGATGTATGCATTCAGTTTTTGTAACAGGTATTAAAAATTTAGTCCACGTTTGATTCGACGAGATTCCCCAATTGAAGAATTAAGTACAGAGCCTTTATATAAATTCTATAAATTGTAAATCGTCGATCTATCAGAAATTATATGTATGTATGTACTTTATAGTATATACATACAGTAGGAATATAATCAAGAGTTATTGACAATATTTTTTTTTTTCTGTCCTAAAGACTATATTCGTAGCGACAACATTATTTACTTTTTAAAATCTACTATGAAATTCCTGGCAATCTTTATAATATCCTCTTGTATTTATATGTAATTAAAAAAGTCTCTTGTTTTTCGCATCAACACCATCTATCACACGATGAATTTTATATATTTATGTATAAATGACGAGTGAACTGATATGTTTTTCATCGGCGAAGCCAAATTCTTTAACTTTTTATTCAAAATTTTCTTTTCGAACAAGCTGTAACTTCAACTGTAGTTTCACAATTAAAAATGTTATACTACCGATGCCAGGAGAATTTTTTTTCCCAAAAAAACAAGATAATCGCAACTGTAATAATACGATGCACTATTTTTTCTTCTTGCTCAATCATAATATAAAAAGCATTGGAATTTCAATCTTGGCCATCGCAGTCACTTCTTTTTTACTCTTTCTTTCTTTGAAAATTTCTTCAAATTGCAGTTGGATAATAATATCTATATAACTACTACAGCGTGATCGAACGTCGATGTCTTATTGTATTATTTAGATTTTAAAAATTATCTGATATTAATTGACTACTGTATATCGTGTTACGGATTATTAATGGGTGTTTGTTTTTGTTTTTTTCATTTTTTCTTGCTTGCTACTTTGATCACCCTTTGAATACGCGATCTGTGTCATGCCACATCAATCTCGAAGTTAATAAGAAAAATAAAAACCTATTTTCAGAGTAAATCTTTGATTAAAAAGTAATAAGTCTGATATTAAAAAAAGAAACTAAAGTGATGTTTGATTTGTCTATTTATATTATGATGAAAATAAATTCTGATCTATCTTCAATACTGTTTGAAAAAATACCAATAAGTATATTCAGACTAGACCAAGGCGTTTGAAAAAATCGAATAAAACCAAAGCTAAAAACTACGGTAACACATATCTCTTTCTCTCTCTCTTACTCTAAAAACTATGATAATTAAATTGTACACTGAGGAGGCAATCTCTTAAGATTAAAATTAACAATAAATTATAATAACTAGGTATACATATTAGTTTAATACAATCTCAATTGAAACTTAAATCGTTAATCATCAAATTTAACAGAGTTTTCATATCTTCTTTTCTTCCCGTTTCTTTTTCTGTATTTACAAATTCAATTAAATGCGTTTTTTTTTTCCTTTTTTTACTTTTGCATCCATACAAATAAAGCTGCGATTTAACTTGATACAATTAAAAATAAAGAAACAGAATTATTCAATTAATGGACGAAAAAAAAACCGTGTCCAATATATTTGCACTGTTTTCTATTCCGTAACATCAAGCTTTTCAACGTTTTGTTAAGTTAAACATACGTTTTCTGTTAATGGATAAATATACAAATTTAAAAACAAGTAAATATATGTATATAAAAAGAATTAACAGGCTCGAAAATCTGAGAAATTGGATTTTAATTAGCAAACGCCTAACTCCACCTCCTCGCGCCAAGCTGCTTCTGGTACAACATGCATTATCAGTTACAATAATTAATTAATTAATTAAATTAAATCAATTAATTAATTAAGTCACACAAGCCCCCTTTATAAAAAAAAGAAGAAATTATTCCTTAAGAAAGCCGGCTACAACTACAGTTGCTGCTATCACCGATCGAAGTTGTTTTACCATTGATAGAAGTCGCATTTGTTTCGTACCTCGGTAATTCCTTGCTTCGTGCTTGCTAAAAATACGAGAAAAAGGAATTAAAAAGTTAACACAATCAAATGATTATCAAAATCCTTAACAAAACTAAAAAGTTTGAGTCAAAAAACAATTTTTAACTCATTTTTTTCCCACCAATTTACCTCCATCAACTCCGCAGCTATTTCCATAAACAATCTCTCAACGTTTTCCGCTTCCTTAGCCGATGTCTCCAAGAAATACATGCTGTGCCTCTGAGCAAAATCCTCGCCTACATGAGTAGGTATTTCTCTATCTTCTCGATCAATTTTATTACCTGGGGAGAAAAAATTTTTTTTTCGATGTATTGTAAATTTTTGTTTTCTCTTTATTTTTTGTTGATTAAAAGGGTCTGTTTACCTACCAACCAATATCCTCAGCACCTTGTTACTCGCATATTCTTCAATTTCTCTCAGCCAGTCAGGAAGACAATCGAACGTTGGCTGACAGGATATATCATAAACTAAAATTAACGCGTGCGCAGATCTGTAATAACTCTGCGTAATAGATCTGAATCTCTCTTGGCCAGCTGTGTCCCAAATTTGAAGCTGTATTAACATGAAAGTTAACATAACATATTCGGTTTCGTAGACAAATCAAAAGTTTTTCAAAATATATTAAAGCAGGCTAAGCAAATTCGCTATTCACTCTCTTTCAGACCCCGTAAACATTCGATCTCATAACATTGTAAATAAACGCTGCATACTTACTTTAACTTTCTCATTTTCTACCTCCACAGTTTTAATCATAAAATCTACCCCGATCGTCGCGCCTTGACCGGGTGGGAAAAGTCCCTGTTTAAAGTAACAATTCAACACTTATGTAACAAGTTTGTAGATATCAAAGTAGAGAAAGGAATAGAAGAATAATTGTATTTGATCTAAGTGACGAAATGTTTGATATTAAAGATAATGATGTAGGTATTTTTACAAGTGGAGAAGATAATTAAATTGTTTATTTATTCAGTAAGTTGATTGGTAAAAAATATAACAGTGAGAGAAAAAATAAAGATGGAAATAAAAATATGAAATTTAAAGACAAAATGAGAAATGAAGAAGGGAGTAGAGTTATTTACCTGCGTAAATCTTCGTACTAAGCATGTTTTTCCAACCCCCGCATTACCGACGAGGACAACTTTGAATAGGAACTTATAGTCTTCCATAGCATTTGCGATTTGTTTGACAGAATCGTTGTGGAAATAATGATAAAAAATATATTGATATATTATTGCTGAAATTATTTTGTTGAATATAAAAGCAACAGCGATATGATACACTTTCTTGACAAGTTCACCTTGACAGCAGCACCCCGAATAATATAAGAGAATTTATATTTAAGAATAACAAACTCGTATAAGAATCATTGGCGTAAGTTTATCGTGGTTGAATAAACTTTCTTAACAAATTAGAATGTTAAATACAAAATCACATTTCAAACGTAGCCTTTTTACAATCGCTAATTATAAAGTGGTTTGGAAGAAACATTCTCTCATCACACACTGTCAGAATGACGTTTTTCGATTATATTCTACTTCTTTTAGCTTACAGAAGTTAGCGACTTGCTATTCGCCGATTGAAATACAACCTATTAAAGTCCCGTAACAACCATTGGACCTTTCCGTTGTAAAATAACCAAACGGCAAATGGGAGGGGCGATTGATTGGTAAAAAAACAATAGCGCTCTCTATTGGTGAAACAAACAACTCATCGTTCCTTATTAAGGATGAAAGTCGACTTCAGCGACACGGAGGTGAAACATAGAACTAAATACACAACGTCGTATACAACGGAGTCTCTTATTGGTTGAGGCTTTGTGCGCACGCAAATGAATGTCGTCCTCGACCAATGGGAGGCTTCCTTGCGTAGTCAAATCGTGAACGGTATCCACGGGGTACGGAGTAGCCATTTTACGTTGTACTCCGTTTCAGCGAGGAGCTCGTATGCGAGTTTAATAATATAATATAATATAATATAGTATAATATAATATAATAAAATATAGTAAACGGTTTAGTACAATTAGTGTCCATCACCAAGGATGTGTGTTTGTGCCTAGAAATGTATTTGTAAGGTAATTACGAAAGCAGGTTTATCTATTTATCATTGTTGGAGAGGTTTAATAGACTGTACGTAGTATGCATAGCGTTGAAAAATTAGCTTATTAGAAAGCACGTATTTATCTTGTTCGTATGTATTGTGTGTAAGGAAAAAAAAAACTCGGGGAAAAAACCAGCTGCGTTATAAAATTTTAACATTGTGATTATCTAGTTTCTCGTACCGTGACTCACCGCGTTATACACATCGCATTAATAATAATAATGATAAAAAAAATATATACATAATGTATGTATGAAAATAAATTTTTAAAAAATAAATAAACTACAACAACAAAAAAAAACCACGTCGCACTTTTCACCGAAAATCATCATCACCGCCTTTAACTTTTTTTTTTTTTAGTATAAAAACGCAAGGCCACTATTTTTACAACATTAGTTATTTACACAATTATATAAACACGCATTTATTATCTTTGTACTACTTCGTGAATCATCGTTGAATAAGATGAAAAAGAAATTTTTTTGGAAAACAAAACAAAAGTATTTTATTAGCTGTAAAAATATTTGTCAACTCTTCTTTCATTTTTAAGAAAAATATATAAATAATAAATAAATAACAACATAAAAAATAATTATCTAAAGATAAGTTACAATATTTTGTTTATTTTTGTTCTCTTTTTTTTCTCTACGATAGTGCGGAATGTACCTGTTGAGTTGAGGCCGGAATTCTTCGGCGTTATTCATTCGAGGGGAAAGGATTGACTGAAGAGAACAATGTCTTCATCCAAGTCTAAGGAGATAGCCGATGAGTATATCTCGTCGCTATCTGATTTGACAATCAACAGTAAACCGCTTATCAACATGCTGACAATGTTGGCAGAGGACAACGTCGAACATGCCCCAGCTATAGTCCAAGCCGTCGAGACCCACCTACAAAAGGTTACTTATCATTGTAGTTAAATTCAAAAGAAATTGTCTCGAGGATCGATTTTTTGGCCGGAAACAAACAAAAATTCAGAAATACAAAAAAAAAAAAAAAAGAAAAAAATGATAATAATAATACATATTAATAATGATATTACTTTGTTCATATTTTAACTAATTAACAGTTTATTTTTATTATTATTATTTTTATTTTTTTTTTTATTGTTTTTTGTATTCGCTGCGTCGAGGCACGTTAATAATTTCACCGAGACTATCAATGTGTATACAAAATAAGTTGTTCACAATTTTCTTTGGGTTCTTTTTGTTTTTTTCTTCACAATTTTTATCGGAGTTTTTCGTTTTTTTTATTTGGGAATTTTTGCATTTGTCTTTTAACCAAGTTTCATGGTTTTTTTTCCGTTTGATTTATTTGGGACTATTTTTTGTGTGTTTTTATTGGAAGGTATTTTTGAGACGTGCCTCTTTGCCTCGGACACATGTTTTTTATAACCTTTTATTTCATTTATATATATTGATGAAAGTAAAAGAATCTATAAAATACACACTATTTATAGTATTTTGTGGCACTGCATGCCGTACCAGCATACTGCGGAATAATTCCTTAGATAGAGTAAATTTTCTTTTGAGAATAGGAAGTGCATAAATTATTTTCAATAAAAATTCTAATAATTTTCTTCTGTCGATAATGTAATTATTTAATTATTCATTTATTTAATAATTTTTTTTTTTGTTCCTGGAGTTAAAGAAGCGAGGCGCAGCGATTTTATTCGAAAGTTGCTGCTTTTTAAAGCCAGGAATAGCAGCAAGACTGATATTTTTATAGTGTGATAACTGTGTTTACTATTTTCTTATATATATCTATATAGTATATTTATATATAAAATAAATGAAGGTTTGAAGTTTGTTTATAAATATTCTTATGCACCTCTTATCGCTTAAAAAGATAAAAGACAACAAAATTTTTTTTGAATCTGAATCTGTGATAAATGCTCAGTATTATGATATATAATCATATTTACATAAATATACCCGAAAATTTGGAAATAAAGTAAAATATATTATTATTCTATGGATGTCCACAACCACTATCTCTGTTTTTTTTTTTTTCATCAAAATCAAAAACAGAAAAAAAAAATACATTTTCTATCCACGTTTCTAATTTATTTTATATTTCTCACAATTAATAAACGTTCGTTCGATAGAATAGATCGATCGTTGTTTACTGGCTTTAAAAAAAAATTTAAGCTGGTAACATCGGAGTCAAAGACTTGTCTTACTTCTTGTACATACGATATTTCTGATAACAATAAATTTGTAACTATATTTATGATACTACTATTATTATTATTGTCATTGATTTTATTATTAATATAATGTGACAAAACTAAAAAAAAATTGTAGCAACAATTATAATAGCAAACAACAATGATGACTACTACTACAACGTGTGGTGATTAATTTCTGGCCATATTTGCTTACAATTTAGTCACAAAGAAAATTTGTATTATTGTTTATTGGTTGGTGTAATAGTTTCAAAGTTTTCTTTATCTTTATTTATTCATTTTTTTTTTTTATCCATTTTTTACTTTCACATCTTTCTTTTCTATTTTATCGATATACGGACCACTAATAATAGTATAAGCGTCCTATTTTCCCCTGCCCACCTTCACAATTTTCCATCTGCTTTCCCCGCACGTATTTATCTTAAACTTTGATCAATAAATTTCATAGATACTCTCAATACTCAAATTATTATCGTTGCTGCATTATGTCTTATTTGACTTCAACGACTGTTCAATCAAATTGAAACTAAAACATCTTTCAATGCTTTTGGAAGGCCAGTATTTCTACGGAAACAATAATCTATATTTAGGATTAGAAAAAAAGCTCTTGCTAGACTTACGAACTAAGATAAATAACACTTTTCTTTAGAAACGGAATTTATTCTGATCTTTGCTCTTTCTCCGCAATCTTTAATCTTATATATTTCGGGTATCAATATTGTTTTATCTTATTTAACAAAGTTTAGACAATTTTTTTTTTTTTTTCTTCTACATTTTTATTATCGAATACTGAATGAATGAGGAAAAATACTTCGAAGTAATAAAAATAAATAAATTTGTTGAAAAAATAATAACTTTCCTCCCAACTTTTCGGACTCACTAATATTGTACACTGCTTGAAAATACGAGTAAATTATGTAACATTGTTATCAGCAAAAGAAAACTAATTAAACTTTGGAGATTGGACAAACTTTTAGTAAACGCTTAATGCCAAATGTAATTTTCTACACCAAAACCACCCCAATGTCCACGTTAAATATTTTTATTTACTTAATTCATCCCATCCACGTACACCAGCGTATTGACTGTGCGGACTTAGCGTCGTTCCAATCTTATTTCCAGAGTTGCTATTCTCACTTTCTTCGATTTATCTCTTATCCCGCTGTTCAATTCTATTGTAGACATCCTTTACTTTCTTTTTAGTATTTTTTTATTTTGTTTTCTTCTGAACACAGAAGAAGGTGAATCCATTTTATCAAATCATTGATTTACCAGTTTAATTGAATATCGCTGCTTCGGCACTGTCAATTTATCCAAAATATCATTTCCTGATTCATAAGTTATTAGCATATAAGTGATTAGACATAGTTGTAGTATTTAATTGTAAGGTAGTGGGTTTCACCGCGTTTCGAAAGAAGATCCATCTAAGGAGGCCCATTTGGTGGTCGGCTGGTGATGGCATGCGGTGGCCAAGATTTGAAAACCGAGTGGATTGAGCGTACCGTACAGTGGGATAGTGTGTTATTGTGTTTTATTAGGTCAGAAGCGACATCAAACTTCCCGTTCTATACCTCATCGATTCAATTGTCAAGAACGTTAATGGAGCCTACACAAACCTCTTCACCCAAAATATTGTCAACATATTTTGCGGTGTTTTTGAGAAGGTATTTTACATACGATCTATAATATCGTGAAATATGACTAACTTGATCACCTGCATATCCCCAAAAGACTTTGATTCAACTCTGTTCACTTTAATTCAAAAAGAATTAACAGGATAATCTTTTGAACTTTGTACACGTATACAGTTTAAACAGCAAGTGGTTTTCACTTATCTTTACCACTTCCTTGATTCATAATGACTAAGAATAGCTTTGTTCATAAAATATTAGTGTTATTATAAATTCATCACGTTATTGATTCAATTGAAAATTAAAATTTTCTCCTTGAGATTTATCCAAATAATTTATCCGACTCGTCTAACAGGTAGACGAAAGCACAAGGGCCAGTATGTGGAAACTACGACAAACTTGGAACGAGGTTTTTCCCGCTAAGAAGTTGTTCTCATTGGATGTTCGAGTTCATAGCATAGATCCAGCTTGGCCCATATCTCCTTCACCAACATCTATTTCTTCTATATCATCAGGATCCATACATCTTAATCCAAGATTTTTATCACTGGTGAGGAAAACGAGTTTTTTTTTGAAAATTAATTAAATTGTCAATGGCAAGAAGTATAGAAAAAAATTGCAAATGGATCGATAATTTATCCATTAATTTTATCTATTTAATTATTTGCTCAGCCTCAAACAACACCAGCAATAGTGCCTCCAGTTGTACCATCGGTAAAGCTGCCTCCCGGTGATCCTGTTAGTATAGGAGAGGCAGCCATGCGAGAACAATTACTGAAGAAACAAAGAGAGTTATTAGAATTACAGAAGAAAAAAATCGAGCTAGAGTTATTGCAAGCAACTGCAAGCTTGGAACAGCAACAAAGGCAGCTTACCAAACAAGCTGAAAGTATTCGCGGCGAAACGGTAAGCATAGATTGATCAAACTCATAAGAATTATTATACAAATCAAAGAAAATAAACTTGATCAATAAATTTCTTAACTTTTCAGACTGTGCCAACGCTGCACGTCGCTCCGACAATGGAGACCAAACCAGTTCCACCAATTCTGCCTAGTCAAACATCGAAACATGTGACTAAACAGGTGAGAGATAGATTTCAGAACATCTGGTTGAAGTTTGTCTTTTTTCAAAGAGTGAAATAGGTGTTTCACTTGTTCGAATTTTGTATTACAGTTCCCTGCGGCAACTGCATCTCTTCTAAAAAATTCTGGCACGAATAACGGACCTCGAATTGCCCCGGCGAGCAGCATTGCTGTAGCTTCTGCTAGACCGGTGTCTAGGGATCCACGTCTTAAACCATCTGCTACTTCTGGTCCAGATTCTGCGGCGTCAATCACTGATCCGAGACTTCGAATCACAGCAGGAACAACGGCGGCAACAGTTGGACAAAACGATTCGCGTCTGGATAATCAATCGCTAGCACCTCCACAAGTCACAAACACTGTACTTTCAGAGCAATTAAAACAGCAAATAACTTCTAAACAGGCTGTGACTAGCACTATGAACAAGCCTTCGTCAAATATTGCCAGTTCTGATACCTCGATGATAAATTCTAGTAATAACAATAATGGTAATACAAACCTGAACAACAATAATAACAATAAAAATTTCAGTGGTAACGTAAACAAAGATGCTGTATCGCATCGAACGAGCCAGAAGAAAGACCCCAGATCGTCTAGTAATAGTAGTAGCTGTAACAATTCTTTAAATGGTAACAATTCTAAGATAGGTCAAGGCCAATCGTTAGCCACTAATAATAATAACACCTCGTCTACATCATCTGGAAATAGCAGGGGGAGCGGAGGTTCTGATTTATCAAAATCTAAAGATAAAAATTTCGGCGCTCGTCAGTCGAACGATAAGACGTCATCCTCCGCTTCCTCAAAATCGTCTTATAGAAAATTAGGGAATAAATCTCGATCAAAACAACCTCAGGGCTCGCCGAGCAAACTCCCTAAAGTTGAGAGGGAACATAGTCCCGCTAGGTCTAAGTCTAACGAAAAAGATAGCGAGGATAGCTCGACATCGATACGCACCTCTCCCATCCAGTCCTCATCCTCGTCCCAAACTCTGAAGAACAGAAAGAAGAACTCCTCAAAATCTAGGAAACGGAGTTCAAGTCCCTCGTATAGAATCCCAAGACGTAACGATACAAAGTCTAACTCCAGCTTGAGTAGCTCCGGAGGTGTTACAGAGGAGGAACAGTCAGGTTCATTGATAGTGTCTCCTCCTCATCCGCCAACGTTTAAAGAAATCAGGCCCAATGCTAGACAAAGAAATTACGTCAGACGAAACAGAGACGGCAGTTTGAGTCCTGAGACAACTGTTATATCCGCTACAGTTCAGCTACCTAACTCCGAACCTGTTGTGGATCCCTCGACTAAAGACGAGGACCTCAGGTCAGCTCTACCGCTTCCTACCACTGCTGTCTGCGTCGGTCTTCCGGAAAAGAGTGAGTTTACATTCTACGACATCTTTGGATTACTATTGCTTGAAAATATGAAATGAAATTAGCGTTTATATGCTAATAAGACAAACATTTTTTTTTTTTTTTTCACATCTACTTTGAGTCAGGGGTGATAGAGAAACATGTTACGCAGGCAAGTGCTTTTTCATTCAACAAGTTTAGTAGCCCTCTACCACCCCTGATTTTTACCTTACTCTGAAAACGCACTCGAATATTCGTAATTAAAAGAACCACTCCTACCATGTTGCTTTTGAAGCACTAAACAAGCGTAATATTATTTAAAATATAGTGTTTTCACTCCTCCAAGATGCGTCACGATCTTCTCATTGCAAAGAGGCGTTAATCAACAATCGTTCCTGGGTTTAAGATTCAGTCTATGAATTATATTTATTTTCTTTCATCATTAATTTTTTTTTTGGGGAATCGTTACTATTCAACGTGTGACGGTACCGTTTATTTCATAACTGTTCCACTTGGACTAATAATAATCTAAGAACAGATACCTAAATTTTTGAATTTTTGATATTTCTTCACAAATATTAATTCTCAAAATATAAAATGATCCAGCGATAAATAGAACAAAAAAACAAACAAAATTGGTAACATTTTGATTATACTACAAAATCGTCGTATATAGATCTATATTTTTAAGTCTGAGAGGATCCTAAGTGTCCAAAAACCTGAAGGAGCTTTAAGGTAAGCTCCAGTCGTTACATAAGTGATGAGATGTATGTGTTACTCAGTTTTCAGATATAATAAATAAAGAAAGAAAGAAACAGGTAATGGTAGTAGAATGCCCAATCGTTAATTGCTTACTGCTGACGACTACCAAAAAATCCGGCAATCGTTTAATCCGATTAAAAAATCATCGTTGGGCATTCTACTATTGAACTGCATAGGATATCCCATAAATAAAATTTTTACAGAGGAGGACTTGGATCTACGGGTATTGGCTGTTGGCGCAAATAAAAGACAAAGTTCAGAACATTTGGAATCTTCCGCTACGAAAAAAACGAAGGCTGAAAAGTTTGATGCGTAAGTTTATGAAACATTAGATTACTTATAATAAGTATCTTATAAGTTTTATCATTCCTCTCATGATAATCTTCTGCTTATGCAATCGTCAGGCTATTTGGAAACGAGGATGTCGATCTTCGCACTCTGACTCATCCGAGTGCTGGTCGTCCGCCTACACCTCCGCCTCCAATAATATCAGGAGAAGATGGAAAGGATGGTTGGGCTAAGTTGAAACAACCTGCTCCTAAAGGACCCAGAGAAAAACAGACTGCAAATAATTCAGATGAGAAACGGGACAGAGATAGAGACAGAGACAGGCTCGGAAGGCCAAGGCTGTACAATAAGTTACCTGATGATCCCAAGGAGAGACGTAGAACTCTTTCCAGCGACGATTCAGACATTAGACCAGGACGCCGTGGACGAGATCCCGAAAAACCGGAGAGAAATGCAGATAGAAATATTGAAATAATAATGAAGCAAGCTGCGGAACAACTCAATCAAGGATCCATAACAAAAGTCCAGTACAACACACTGATACAAGAAGTACTGCAAATGAGCGAAGATCAAAAACTTAGGGCAGCTCTCAGGAAAGAGAAGGAAGGCACTTCGATTGTTTGGGAAAAGGGAGGTCTCGACGTAGACAGAACTCCCACATTCAGTCCATCGAGTGACGGTGAAGCAGGGAGAGGAAACAAGGAGTCTCAAATGTCTAGGAACCAGAACAGTGGAGCAAGATGGCAAGGGCAACAGCCATGGCAGTCTCCCGGGCCTTGGGCACACTCTGCAGGCCCGTTTCCTGGACCACTTAGTCATTTCAACGCAGATTTCAGGCCTGTCGGTCCATGGCAAAATCCTAGACACTATGGTCCTATTAGACCAGACTTCAACCAATTCCACGGTGGTTTTAACCAGAACATAGGTCCCAACCAGCGCTTAGGACCTGGAATAATGGGGCCAATGGGACCCAACGGTCCAATGATCCCTAATTTAATACCCAATGGTCCCATGGGTCCGATGAGCATGCCTAATCCTCCGATGCCGCCTGGTATTTCAATGTCTAACATGAACGGACCGGCTTCTATGATCATGAACAATGGGGCTATGCCTCCTCCCAGCATTCTCTCAAATCCTAACGTAGCTGCTGGGGCTAATATGAGCCCAAATATGCCAAACAGAAATTTGTCACCCAATGTTCCTCTCAAGTATGATCAAACGGAAAGCGAGAATGACTTTGGGGGTACGCTGGTAAAAAATCAAGGACAACATAATAACAGAGAACTCCCACCTCCTGACCCTAAGATATTAGATGAAGTCACCAAAGATACTATGAAGTCTATTAATATCGACGGTATACCAAGGGAGATTAGATATTACGGAGATACTGGTGTAGTATTTTTGAACTGGGATAATCCTAGGGAAATTGGATTCCAGGATGGAATGAGGAGGATATTAATAGACGAAAAAGATACAGTTACTTGCTCCTTTAACGGCGCTTATAAGGAGTTTATGTACGAAGGAGAGGTTCACAGGTAAGATAGTTTGGATACTTTGAAGTTGAATACTTTTTATCCACGGATAATGGGTCGATTGAATAATGCTTTTACTTGTTCTTTTTCAGGATCAAAATTGGCGCACCAACGAGGGAGTTATGGGTCGACGATTGTTGGTATGAATGTTATTTTGGCGGGCCACCAATCACTATATTTTTGAGTGGTAAAAAGGTCGCTGTTAAACTCGAAGGTCCTCCGCCACAGGTCAAGATTGGTAACGTAAAGAGAACTGATCTAGTTGTTGCCAAAATAAACCTGATAATAAACGCCAGGAATATGGTACCTGTGTTTCTTGACGCTAAACCACAGATGTAAGTATTTTTCCTATGATAAAAACGCCCCCACATCTTCCTTTTAAACTAAAGAATAACTGAGTTTAATATTTCACCTTAATCTATTGCAGATTTGAAATCGAGGGAAAACCAAACACCCTCGAATTCACTGATTCTCTTCAAACTGTTCTACTGAATGGCCGACCATTCAAAGTTGAGTTCGGAGGACTTCCAAAGCCCATTTTTATTAGAGACAAAAAACACTTCATTCGATTCTCCGTACTTCCCAGAGGATTCCGTGCCGGGTATGTCAAGATCTTTGGCATGCGTGGGGAAAGTCCAATTGAATCTCCTCCAACTCCACCCATTCTTGATAACAAAGCAAAGCCGGATCCTGAACCAGCTCAGCAGATGTATCCTTCGATTGAACACGATTCCGCGTCGCAAGACGGATCGGACCTCAATCCCACGCCTAAACCTGGTGAGATTTAAGAGCTTTAAGAATTTCAGATGATTTTATTGACCATGAGAAGAGTCTTGAAGCTCTAATACATTTTCTTTTTCTTTCACAGATTTGCAGCTCGATATCCTCTCCTCAGTATTACCCTCTGCCATGGCGCCTTCTTCTGGTTTATCTTACCAAGCTGAACAAGCAGATAACACAACAGCGGCTCCATCGCTACCACTTAATCTTAACATGGACGAGTTGTTCCAGAGATTAGTGGCTACTGGTATAGTTCCTAATCTTACTACCGAGCAGAAGAAGCAAGAGGAAGAAGAGAAGAAAAAGGAGCCGGAGATCATTCCTGTATCCTTCGATAAACCAGAAACTCTGAAAGTGTGAGTATCTCTGCTCCCATGAAAATAGAAGTGAAACGAGTCTTGTGTTTTTCGTTCTCACCACTGCAAGTCGCTAAATTTTTTCATAGGAATTCAAATGATAGTTTCTTTACTCATTTATAACACGTGTTCTTTCTTTTTACAGAAAACAGCCAGCCATTGCTGCGGCGCTTTACAGTGGGATGCAATGCAGCTCGTGCGGTGCGAGGTTTGCTCCTGAGCTAGCAACCAGATATAGTCATCATCTAGACTGGCATTTTCGACAAAATAGACGCGAAAGAGACTCTGCAAGGAAGGCTCACTCCCGTCCATGGTATTACGACGTCAGTGACTGGATTCAGTATGAAGAGATTGAGGATTTGGAGGACAGAGGTAAGGCGAAAGAATTAAATACACTAAGTCTTTGAATCTTTTACCAGTCTTTACTAGTTTCTATTATTCTTTACTGATGCACAATTATTTTTTTTGTAACAGCGCAAAGCTGGTTCGAGACTGAGAAACAAACCGCAGAAACTGAGGGCACTGCCGCTGAAGATTTACCTCAGGAAACTGTACAGCCAAGCGTACCTACGGTCAGCAATGAGGATACACAATGCCAGGTCTGCCACGATACTTTTGAACAATTTTATAACGAGGAAAAAGAGGAGTGGCATTTGAGGCCTGCAATTAATTTTGAAGGAAAAAATTATCATCCACTTTGCCTTGAGGATCATAAGGTAACTCGATTATACATTAATTGTGTTAAATCGTTTATGCTAGATATTCGTTATTATTTTTTTGGTGTATAAAATATGATCATGGGACACCAAATGATTGAATGGAATTTTTTTTTTAGCATGCATCAATGTAACGTTAAACTTTTAACAAATTAAATATCAAAGAAATTAATATAATAGATTTTTACAACACATAGACCTTACTTTCTTCTTATTTTTTTTTTTTTTTTTTAATAATTAATTATAAACTTTCGTTTTTCATCTCGCAATAGGAAAAAAGTCTTGCGGTACGTGAACAACAAAATTTTATTAAATAATTACTAGAAAAAAAAATCTGTGGTAATAGATCGATTAGATAGATTCTTTTTAGAGTTATTATTTATCGCTTGTCAAACTATTATCGACCTGTGTTGATTATCGTCGTTATCTTCTATCATATTATTTTTTTTATCCATGTAATCATTTCTCCTTAAATTTTAGCGATCAATGGACGATTCTACCACAGCAATGGAGGAATCAGTAGCCGAAACAGAGGAGGAAAAGAAAGAAGAAGAGCTGGAAAATACAAACGCAGATGAAGATGCAGACACGGAAGCTAAGCTCAAGGCCGAAGAATCTATCGATAAACCTGACGAGGTTGAAGAATCTATTGAAAAATCAGTAAAGAAGGAAGGGGAGGAGGATAAGACTGCTATTATTTCCGAAGAAATGAAAGATAATGAGATTGAAAATATAAATGTTGATAAAAAGGATGAGGCGGAGGAGGAGAAAGATATACAAGAAATTGATGAAAATGATATAACAGAAAGAATAGAGTCCGTAGATTTTGCTGACGTCAAAATTAAAGAAGAACCAATTGAAGAGGAGGAGATTGAAGACGATGGGGCCGAGGAAGAGCAGTTTATTTTCGCTAACGTGGAGGTGAAGGCAGAACCTATTGATCCTGAACCTGGTGAGTCTTATTTAGTTCCAATTCATTATTCATAAATTGTTTCATTACAGAGACTTTTTTTAAATAAAATTCACGGATCCATTAATTAGTGATAAAAGATAGAAAGTTGTTTTACTTTATTATAAAGAAATTATGTATCAATGAATAAATTCTGACTAGATACAGAAGAGACTGTAGTGAACGAACCAGCTTTGGTGGACACAACTTATACAGCAGTAAAAAGTTCGATAGATGGTAACGTTGAGTTGGAATCAGCGTCAGCAGCACAACAAACAGCACCGTCTAAAATAAAAATAAATATAACAAAGCCACTTACAGCGACAAAAGAAAGTGACGAATCAAAAGACAAACCTAATACAGAATCATCTACACCAGATAATGTTACCGCTGAAGTATTGAGGCCAGCTTCAATTAAACAGAGTTTACAAGGAAAAAAATTGTCCAATTTACCACCCGTTGAAAAAGGTCATGAATTATCAGGCCTCTGTTCCATCATGTAGATGTATTATACATACCCAATAACATACTGTGTAAATATAGGCAAGAATACGACTTAATTGTCCAGAACGTTGATTTACGGATTAACTCAGGCTTCGGCTTACGTTATACATAGTTACGTTATTTAATGTTGATAATCATTGGCGTAATTGCTGATGTATGTATGTACTTGATTTTTGTACAGCTTGTATGACGTGATCTTAGGGTATGCTTATCAATCAGATATTTATTTTATTTTTGTTTTGTTTTGATATTTAAACAAAAATGGATAAACAAAAAAAAAAGGAAGGTAAGTATGCATTTCGAAAATAATGCGAAAATTCAATTAACAAGAATATAGAATGGGTCACAATTTCACATCGGTGTTACTTAAGTAAATGATTAATGTTGTTTCTTTAACTTCGTTTCTTTAGATATTCATATGCTGAATACACACATGGTTTGTTCAACAATTATTTTTGAAATTCAATTTGGATGTTTTCAATAAAAGTCAGTAAGTTTTCATTTTTCGAATAGTTTTTTTTTTTTTTTTTTTCTGTTCAATTGCTGCAAGTTGTGAGTGGAAAGAATAGGAATAATTTTTCAGAATTATAAGATATAGGAAAACAAACATCACATAGTTTTTACCTACTATCCATCACCAACTAATCATTAGGTGATGAAATTAATTATTGATTCATTTTAAGATTATATATCTATACTATATCCTTTAATAATCGTTGATCATATCATACAAGTTAAATGTAAACTCTCCCAGCAATTATATGCGCGTGTGTGTGTATGTATGTATGTGTGTGTATACGATTATTGATAAAATGATTTAAGTGATTGAGAGGTGTGTGTATATATTTATAAAATAACTGTATTAAAATAACGACTTAGGATTAAGTATAAGAAATTATTTAGCATTCCTTTGTAGAGAGTTATAATTTATCGTGCATTCGTTTTCAATGACGAATAATTATAATATATATTTATATATATATACATATATATTACTGTCATCGAATAGGGGGGAGAATAAAAACGAAGAAACAAAAAAAAAAAATAATAAAATAACAACGATCAGCACAAAACTTATGTACCGTTTCGTACTGTTTGTATGTACTTTGTAAAAAAGATGAAAGAAAGAAAATAAGAAGAAAAAAAAATAATGAAAATAATAATAGTAAAAATAATAATGGAACAAATTGTGAAACGGGGTGGTAACTCATTGAAAAAAAATGAGAAAAAAAAAACCTTAGGGCTTAACTATATTCTGGGTATATAGATTTTTAGTTTTTATTATATAAATTGTTTTTCTTTTTACCTGACGAGTAAAAAAAAATAAATTCTGAGATATGTGTGCGTGTATAAACTAATAATATTACGAAAGAAAAAAAGAAAATAATGATAACAATAATGATGATGAAAGTGAAGGAGAATTGGCGAGCATGTTATTGTAAACCAGAGATGTTTAAACTGTACAAAATGTGTGATATATAATTATCTATTTTATTGTATATAGCGTATATGATAATATCCGAATAAGATAAGAACTTCTTTGGAAGAGAGACAGAAAGACCGAGAGAGAGAAAGAGAGAGAGAGAAATGGAGAAAAATACCGTTATTTTGTTGTATAAAAAAAAAGAAAAAAGAAAGAAACTTGTTGAATACACATGGGGTCTGACTTTTTTTTTTTTTTTTCGCTCGTTATTTATCAACCTTATAATATTCTACCCTTGACGCTGCCAGAGGAAAAGAAAAAAAAAAAAAATATCGACATACTTCTTCGTTGGATCATGAATTCATTTTACTCAAACGGATATTCTTACCAAGTGAAGAATAATCATTGAAGACTTGAAAAGATAGAAAGAAAAAAAAAGATATATGAATGAAATAAAATAAATGAACATACAAAAAAAATATACCTATCATTGTCTTTTGTTAAATTTCATCTCAGTATTTAATCTAAATAAAAAAAATAAAACCCAGTCGATGATGTTTTCTCTACACTGACACCCTAAATTTCCAATAATTTAAGACTACCTATTTTAGATATAAAAATTCCAACAGAAAAGAAAAATAGAGGAAAGACCTCTAATCATCGCAACTCGTTTTCTATCTTTTTTTCTTATTTTACTATAATCATTTAATTATCTACAATGATGAATGTAAACGAATAGGACGACGTACGACGGATTAAAAATCCACAATTTTATTTCATACTATTCAAACTCTGCAGTTGTGTGGCCATCTAGGAAATGGAATAGTATCTTTGATATTTGTTATCCCCAAAACGCTCTGCAAATAACGTTCGAAACCCATTCCAAATCCGCCCGATGGTACGTTTCCATATTTACGTAATTCTAAGTACCAGTCAAGGTTCAGAGACAGTGAGGACAGCTTTGACTTTAAAACGTCGTAGTTATCCTCGCGCATACTGCCTCCTACCAACTCCCCGACGATTGGTGCCAGGAGGTCCATTGCTGCCGCCTTTAAACGATCATTAAAAAAAGAATATGTGTTGAAATAAAATAAACAAAAAAAAAAAACAAAGGCCATTTCAGTATAATTTTCAACTAAAGTTTTATCACAACCGTTTTCCTTACCTTAGTATTGTCATGAGTAGCTTCACGCATATAAAACGGTTTACTATCTTTAGGAAAATCGACAATAAATATGGGAACTCCCCCATTATGATGTATCAAAAACAGTTCATGTTCTTTGGATAAACCGTCGCCATATTTTATTGGAAAAGTTAGTCTGTCTGCGTGGTTTTCAAGTATCTTTACAGCCTCGTCATAAGTAATCATACCAAAATTTTTATCTAGCCAATGGGGCTCCGGCGCTTCAATAGCATGTAAATCCTCGGCCCCTTTATCGACTAGAATATTGGTTACAGATTTTAAAAGCAGTTCAGTTTCCTTAGCTATCTCTTCAATCTCAGTTGCAAAGGCCACTTCAGCCTCCACCATATAAAATTCAGACAAATGTAATCTTGACTTCGAATTCTCTGCTCTAAAAGTTGGCCCGAATGAAAAGACTTTGGACAATCCCCTGAAAGTGTTTATGTTTTTTGTTTGTTGTTTTTTTTTTACTTTTTGGCTATAAAATTCTTAAGGACATTAAAGATTTTTTTTCAATATAAGACGCTGATTCACCTCACCGCAGCCTCCAACTGAAGTTGACCAGAAACAGTTAAATATACTTTGGTATTAAAGTAGGCCTCGTCTTCAGACATGCCTTCTTTTCTCATTGATTTTAGGAGCTCCTCATTACCGGGCATAACACTAAATACTTCCCCAGCTCCCTCGCAGTCATTTGAAGTTAAAATTGGTACATGTATACCGACAAAACCTCTGCTTCTGAAATGATCGCCTATACCAGCAGTTGCCAAGTCTCTGAGCCTCAACAGACTACTAAAATCATTAGTTCTTGGTCTTAGATGTAAATACTGCCTAACATAATCCTGAGAATACTTTTTTCTAGGAGCAAAGGGGAAACCATCTGATACTACGCATTCTCCAATTACTTTTATCATCTCGGCTCTTAGCTCTATTCGATCGTTTGGACCCATCGCTAAATCTCCTTCGACTGATACGCTGCTGCCGTAACTCAAATTATCAGGCTTCATACTCTTTGGTATTACCACTTGTAAACGATCGTTACACGAGCCATCAGACACGTCGATAAATATGTTATCCTTCATCGTTCGGAGAGCTTTAACCCAGCCCTGTATTAGAAGGAAATTATATTGAGTCGTTTGGACGATTTTTTGGTCGTAAGTAAGGGAAACTGTCAACATTTAGGGACTATAAACGATGAATTTGGTGGCGAAATCGAACCTTAATGATTCTCCGGTTTCCAACAACTTCGGATTTTGTAGTATCGGAAACTCTTGCACAGTTGTGAACACTGCGTTTTACATAAACGTTATTGTTGTATAGGAATAGCCTCCGTGGTATATCGATGATAGTTTTAAACCCCATTGTTTTCTAAACTAAAGTGTAACAAAAAAAGATGTATACAATAATTCTAAAGTGTGTAAGTTAGTACGCCCGAACTAGCATACTGCTTCAAAACGGTTTACTTAATCAATAATAGATCACTGATAGTAGCGTTGAAGAGATGGATTAAAGGCATGAATTTTATCTGTATTTTCTTTCTAACGATTAATAAAACGCTATTCTATCAATATTTCTTAGCCACTTTATATATTTTTACCTATGTATGTATATTCTATCGGTTTATAGGTTATATCCGCGTGTCTCTTTGCCCTTTGATTATAGAAAGAGTTCGTGAATGTCATGCGGGCTGTAGAAAGCGCACCGTGGTTTTCAGCACCGCGTACGACCATCTATGTAGTTTAATATTTCCAGCACCAAGATTACGCCTCAGTGGTTTTTAGCAACGCAAGGAATATCTATACAGTTCAGTATCTCCCAGTATTAAGTGGGGGGCGGATGGTCATCGCGGTGACATCGGTATTCGGTGATATAGAAATCTGAGATTTTGAGTCGGCGAGTGGGTCAGACCGTTAAATGCGTAATTGTTGTTTACGAACATCGGAACCCAAGAATGAGATCAGTATACTTCATTGAATGATAATACGTCGACAATAAAGACTTGTCATACTTTTTACTCTTAACGAGTTCATTAAACAAAATAATAAGAATGGGAGGCTGTTGGGGTTTGTGTAAGGAAGACAATGGACCGCAGGTACGTCAAGTAAAACATTTTTCATAAATAACTTTGCTACAACGTAATCTCTACTCATTTCCCGTCGAGACAAGAATATTAAAAATCCTATTCCGGTCCTCCGGTGCGATGTATATAACAAAATAAATGTAAAGAAAAATCAGTTAACAAATCATATTATTCAAAGCTACAACGTCATCGTTCTTTTCGGTGTTTTTCTCGAATAAAAACCCTAATAGCGGCTTTATTTATTCATGGAGACATTTTCTGTGGTTTTTGTATTTTATTTTTTTTCCATTTTCATCATCACAATTAGCTGAAAAATACTACTTCCTTTCGCATATTAAATAGTAATCGTCGTTCTAGCAACATAAAAACACGAATCTAGCTAGATTCAATATTCGAAATATTTATAATTCACATATTTCAGGGCGACACTGTTAACGAGAGATCACGTTTGCTCGTAAATCCTGTTAGCAATACAACAAATATTCCCACAACGCACAGGTAATTGATTATAAATACAAAGCATGTTGTAGTAAGTAATTATTCTTACAAATCGACTTTATTTATTTATTATTTACACAGAATCAACGAAATCATGAGAAAAAAACGCTTTTTTTCTGCTTTTTATTCAGCCATTTATTTATTTGTTTATTTATTTTCTTTCCTTTTCTTTATTTTTCAGCGACGATCTTGTTAATCCATATGCCAGTCCCGTCCCAAAGAAGACCGACGAACAGAGCGCATTGAACAGAATTCTGCATGAAACTGCTGCGTGAGTATTTGTTTTCTTTTCTTTATTTTATATTGTTTCAGTTTTTTCTGTGTCTTTCTTTTGCTGTTTAATACCACTGTGTGCAGTTTTTTTGCTAGGAATGCATGCCGCCTGCTGTTACTACTCTTTGGCTTTGTACCAAGAGTTTATTTATACTTAAAATGTGGTCTAGAGAAATCCTAAACCACAAAGGCAGATGAATTACCTTTTGTTATCTCCATTTTATTTCTATATCTCTTATCTTGTCAAAATCAGAAGACAATTTTTTATCTACAGGATGTAATGCCAATTATCGTCCGTTCAATTAGTCATCACAATTATAATACCTAATAACTTAATTTCGTGTTACACCATTCCATGTAACTAACTGTAAACTAAGACGATGACATTATCTTGGAGAAACGAAAAAATTTCAATTTTATTAATTTAATTATCAATCAATCAATATCTTATCAATTTATTTTTTGTTCTTTCATTCATTAGAAGTGTTATCGACGTTGGGGCACTAGATTCGCACAATTTGGAACAACACGAGTATATGGATAGATCGAGGGCTTACGCTAAAAAAATTGAAGTAATCGGTGTTCAAGTTCCTGATCATCCTCCATGTATTTTAAAAGATGTACCAGCACCTGAGAGGGTCTTGGCAGGTGAAGGCCTACCGTCACAAGATCGAGAATTGGTAATGATGATAAAATTTGCTGAGCATAAAAAAAAAGGAAATAAATATTTAATAATGAATAATAATAATAATTATTATTATTTATTATTGAATTGTTTATTTAATTTATTATTTAAATTGTTCTTATCATTTTTCTGAATGAGTTTTACTCTTCTTTTCAGATCAATGATATGCTGAATAGCGCTGTAACTGCACTGAGCGATATTAAAGTCGAACACAAGGAAGATTTGGTCGTACCGTTTCTTTCGTGACTGTCTTTACACAGAAATTATTAGCAGCTGCTATTAACTGCACGTCTGATCGCATTAAAACAAAACAACAAAAAAACAAAAACGTAAAAAAATAAATAGAATGAAGAAAATATTAAGGAGGAAATTTTTCTACTCGTTATTATTATTGATATTGTTAAACTATAAAGTTGTAATTGTTTTACCGAAATAATCTAATTCGAAAATATTTAAAACAGTTCAACAGCCGTTGACGGCGAGTTATTTATGGTAAAAAAAAGTACTCAAATTTCATTTTCTTAAGTTTGTATTGTACTCGGTGGATTTTCTAATGTCGATTCTTAATTATATAATTGAATAATGCCGATCTCATTGTAAATAAGATTTTATCTTCGCATATAAATTTGATTGAGATCAAAACGGAATTGTGTGTGTCTCTCTCTCTCTGTCTGGTCTTGAATAAAGGCTTGGAGATTATTTTGAGTGGGAAAACAAAACATAAAAATAAATATAACGGAAGACGAAAAAAAGACAGAATTTTTTTTTCCTAGTATCTTAAAATTGTACATTTCTTATATAAAAAACAAAACAAAAAAAATTTTACCCAAGCTTTACACCTGCTTATTAATGTAGAAGATCAATCAAGTTTTGAGAAGGAGAAATGTTATTTTTTTTTTTTTGCTCTTCAAATCGCCTAAAGTTATTACCACTAATTGCAGTTTAATAAGTTCCAAGTATTTACCTTTAATTATATTGTACAATAAATAATATATTTTATTTGTAATATAAAAAATCATCACTTCTAATCCTGATTTCAAGTTTGTTTCGGTATTTTGTGCAGAATAAATTTTCAAAAACGATCTAAAAGGTAGGTTCCACACTTTGTTTTTTTTAATTTTTATTATTTTCTTTATTCGCACTTTGTCGCATCAGGCAATAATATTTTTTATACAAATGAAACTGTACATACACGTTGATATTAAGATTTTTAAACAATCTTCCCATTAACTTTTATCGCTTACGAAAATTGAGAAAAAAAAAAAAACTAATACAATAATGATAAATTATGTATAACGTACAATAAACATTATGCACAAATCACAAAGAAGTCAATAACAAGCTTTCTCTAAATCTTATGAACAGTAATAAACACAGATAGATATTGTATCTAGATAATTGATTTCTATCTCATTGTTACCAGCAGTGATTTCAAACTAATTGACGATTTTAGCAAAGGTATAATAAATTCTCTGACATAAATTTACGACGATCTATTATTGTTCAGTAACGGAACAACTGGCACAGGAGCATGTGTAGTAATAGCAGTAAAGTGCTCTCCCCCGTTTGGCTTAGGGGGTTCATGAAAAAAGTAAAGCATGAAGCCAGTAGCCAATAGAAAATGCATTCCCAGTATCAGAACAGCATAAATGATTTTGTGTTTCCCTGAAAAAAGATTAAAACAAAACTTGAATAATCTTGAACGAAAACAGAGCCAACTTTCTATTCTGTTGTTGAGTAATATTTTTTACCAGCTATAACTGGAGACAAGGAGCGTAACAAAACTCCGCCAGACATCAGAGCAGCGATAGCAACTAACGACCATCTTAGCCAGCTGATGTGTATAGTCCATAAAAAAGTAACGGGTATATAAATTGCGAGGGAATATCCATAGAGACAAAGAAGCTCCAATATGCCTGGTGCAGGATTAGACTGAAACAAGTAAACATGACTTTGTTATTTGATCATAATCTCAATAGATGTGCTTCTTTTGTTGAACTTTTGAACTTTTTCAATCTCTACCTCAATCAATTCATTTTCAGCATCCCGTTGGCTTATCGACCATTTCAAGGCTCCCCATAAAGCGAGTGGGAGCAGCCAGGCGTAGGTAAAAATGGCAGTAGCAGCGTATGAAACGATGTGAAAATCGTATCTCCAATGATGAGCGGCAGAGTTTGCTGTTTGTAGATAGTTTGCCATGTTTCCACTTATGGCTATTGAAAAAACTAGCGTAACGCATATCCAGAACGGACCGTAAAGATCCGGTTTTCTACGGATATGAGTCTCCAAGTAATTCTCATTGCCTCTTGGGATCATAGATCGAGTTATTCTTTCAACAACATCAGATGTATCGACGTCAAAAAATTTCTGATAGTATTCTATGCTCCAAAAACTGTGCTGAGTTTCGACTGCTAAAAATTTATCAAATTTTGTTGTTGAATTCCTTTTATTTTTCATTTTTAATTAAGTAAATCCTACCCTCATCCTTGGCAGGCATCCCTTGGAGATCTTCGATCATTCCAATTCCCGTGCTGTCATTAGGAAGGTTTACGAATGCCTGATTATCGGGTGTACCGACGTCTAGTTGCGCTTGTCCAGCTCCGCCGGATCGGTTTATGGGTGAAAAATCTTGAAATGATATAAACTGAGAGTCTGATGGTTTGTCCCCATCGTTGTCCATGATTTAAAAAAAAAACCTTAGGACTTTAGTATTTATCTACGTCGGTTATCTATCCTTCCAGATTTTTAGTTTATTTTATTATTATTGACAACTCGACGACAGCAATTCGTGTACACGTTGCAGGTTATGATCGAACTTACTGAATGAAGTATTAAGGTAGTCTGTAAGGTAGCGTCACCTATACGACAATTTTTAGAACTATTTTTGCCGCAAATAGAAGCGCGGGAATTGTTTAAATATCATAGATCGTTGAACTTGTTACAGGATAGCATTGTAGCACTTGTTGCACTTGTATGTGTATGTAATTGATTTCGGAATATTTATAAATGAGAATCTTTACTGCGCAAACTATTTTTATTACCTTCATGACTACGGTCTGTGTACCGGAAAACGAAAAAGGACTAAAGATGGAATTTGGGAACGATTTATCTTTCAATTTTGTACATACTACATCTACATGGATAATTCTGTTGAATATTAAATTATTTTGAATGATTTATAGCTTCACGATATGATAATTGACGGGAAAATAGAATAAGTAATTGGAGAGTTTACGGATACGGAAAAGTATTGAACGGGATAAAATTATTTTGTTTCCTTTAAGGACGAAGTTTTCATATTAAACGACGTAATTTCATTGATGAAGGATAAAAGAAGGAAGTTTACTGAACTTCCTTGATCACTAATTTATATTCGAACGGGATTTAATCACGTCCGTTTTCCTTGACGAGTGAACGAGAACTTTGCTCTGTAATGTATTCGTGATATTTGAAAATGCCAACCATAATCAGTCGCTAATCTTTAAGGATATGAATGAACGTTATAAGATGCGAGCCAGTCTTCTCCAGAATTCTGACAGATTATTATCATACGATAATTAAATTTCCGAGGATAAATTCTTAACTTTGTTTTTTTTGGTTCTTTTTTTTTCTGTTTATTGTTATCTTTATTATATCTACGCCTTTGCAGAATGGTACTTTGCTCTTAGGCATTCTTATTGCTTAATTCCGGTTTTCATCCGCGCGCGAGAACGTCACTGATCAATATTGAAGGACGTTTAAAGTGAAACGCGCAGATAAATGTCCCACAACTATGTTAATGGAATTTGAAATAAGTCGAAAATCGGTGGATTATAGGTAACAAAAACAGCGTCTGCAATAATACGGGAGCGATACATCGTACAGAGAACAATTAATAAAAAACCTTGTATACCTATATGTATGTATATTATATTCATAGATGAACAGAAAAAATCGCTACCTTTATATACATACGTCTCAAGGTTTATTAAGTCAAAAATATTTTTCTCGAAAAGGCATCGTTCGGTTTTAATGAGATAGATACCGGAATCGAATATTTGAACAAAATAAAATATAACATCGGAATTAATTGCCGAAGAGTTCCATTGAAAATACCAGTTTTGCGGCCTTCTAAAGTTTCGGGTTTTAATTTTTTTTTTTTCCCATTTTCCAGTCATAATTAAAGATAGTTGAATTCGTATATACGTATAGACAAGTAGTAATTAGGAGTTTTCAAATTCTACCACACAGGTAGACAGTTCATTTATAGAATGCGGACCAGCTTAAATTATATTTTTTCTACGATTCCATCCTGATTGACGTACATTGTAGAATCTAAACAGATGTAACTATTAATTAACGTAATTATAGTTGAGAGCTTTATTGTTAAGTAATATGTTACGTCATTATGATTGCTCTCTTTGTGACCGTGAATTAAAACTAATTATAATTACAAATCTTATACCATTTATGCAAAGAAATTATGTACTGTACATGCATACATATACACGTACGTAATAATTAAGTATCTAGTATATGCATCTCATCTCCCACATGCTTTTCTTTTTTTTTTATCGCTTTGTTTTTCCCTAAAGATGAGCTCAGCAAGAGGGTCGTTACCTAGACATGTGGTCAATAATTATGGGAAATAAATATATACATACGAACGTCTTAAAGATAAATTTCATAAATATACCTATGTATATGATACTAGGTAGATGTATCGGAAGAATGTATTCAGGACACTTAAAATAACGTTATGTAATTTCGCATCATATCGCAACGGTTGATTATCTTCAATCGACTGTATGTAATATTAATAATAAATGAAATTATGCAAGAGTTGATTGCCCTTAGCGGTGAATAATACTTATTACATTCATTATATGTAGATGTATTTTTTTTATTTCAGAAACTTTACATGATCTAACTCATTATACACATATTGATATTTGTTTTGTATAGTATCGAATCGTACACACATATACATACATAGCGATGCCGAATTCTATTTAATAAATTTATGCGATATCAAAATAGAATCATGAACATATTGTTGGTTGACATTAACAATATACATTTTTTTTTTCTTTTATATATACCTGGTTTACATTCTATTGAATAATTTTTATTCATATTAAATTTGGGTATTTTTGCGATCTATGTGGAAATAAGTTGTTGGTCAGTTTTATTTTTTTCTGAGAAATTTAGGTAGAAAAATATTTGTCTTTTAAAACTTTGATGGTATATTATGGAGATAGTGTAAAAATTATTCATTCATCACATGTCACAGAAATAAAAAAATACTGTATAATAATATATTGGTATATTATTTGAAAAATACAATTAATGAGGGCTGTAAGTTTTAGATAATGATAAGATATGTTCATCGTGAAGATGTATAAACACATTTCGAATTTAAAAAAACCCAGTGAAATAAATAAAAAATTTGTTTTTTTTATGTCGAAGAATATACGGAATATTTTATCTTTATTTTTTCACATTACAAAATAGGGTAATTTTTATTCTGACATTTCCGAATTAATGATAGTTCGGTATCAAAGCCATAATATATGTATATATTTTGAAAAACAAGAAGAACAAATAACATATTTAAAAATGACTTATACCTATACTATATTAACTAGGCATTAGTAACTAAAATGAAAATTCTCTAAAATATTACGTAATGGAATGTAAAGAAGTTATAGGCAGGTTCTTTATTGTTGATTTCGAAATATTTTTCGAAGAAAAATTAGCTAACATATCATCATCATCATTATTATTATTATAATTATTATTATTATTATTACTATCATTCATTTTATACTAGTTGTACGATTGCCATTTATTGTAATTATTTAAAGATCGTTATGATATAATGACGTCGAACGGTGACAGTGAAGAAAAATTAGTAAAGATTTTCCATGCTGGTTAAATAATAAAGTTAAGTAGATAACAATAACAGTAATAAATAAATCGACCTTCATAAAATTGTTAGGCGAAACAAAAACAAAAGAAAAAGTGAAAACAAAATTTCAAAAAATTTCAATAAATATATATAGCAGCTCGTTTCCCGCATCCACGAATTCTCGAATTTGAGTAACTAATTAATTATATCACATGGCAAGAAAAGATTCTTAAAAAATTTACTTTATTTCCTCTACCCTGTTTATCCTGCATAAAATATCTCATCATATTATCACGTATATCAATAGTACGATTATTTTATTTTAATTTTTTTGATTTATTTTTAATATTAGTAATAAACCACTCTTCTCTCAAGTTATTAATTATTACCCGAGTGTTGACAACGTCTCTTTAGACAGCAAAAAAACGTTCACAAAAAAAAAAAAAAAAACCAAACGAACGGTAATCTGTAATTAATCGAGATTCAAATGTAATGAATATAATTAAATTGTAGCATAGAGAGATTGCTTGAAATAAGAAATGAAAAATGAGGATAGAACAAATGTGTCGTCGTATGATTATTACTATCTCAAAGTCATGTGCCGTAAATAGTAATGAATAAAACATGACCGTTTAGCACCAAGAAAGATTAATAACTCTGACTAAACAGCAGGTACAAAAATTTTATTAAAATTTTAAATTTCAGTCCCCTCATTCAAGCGATGGACAATTTTCTCTTCAATGTACAATACGCGATAAATCTTAAAACGATAAAATGGGCAATCAGTAATCCAATATCCATCCAATACTTATTTTCTGTCATTGCTAATTCGGCAAGAATAATTTTAGGCACTCTGTAATGGCAGTATGTGTCAAAACAGTCTAATTTCTCCCTATTAAAGCCATACATAGACTGTACGAATCCATCAAGAGAATACCGTAAGTAACTGAAATAGCTAACGTAGTAAAGGAAAGTTGGCATGTGATTAAACAACACCAAAAATCCAGCGAACGTCAGCATAGTAGCAGTTGCTATGGCCCCCAAAAATGTACCGTTAATTGGATTAACAGTAGTTCCAAGCACAAGACCTAAGCTCTCAGCGGTCAAAGTTGTAAGAACTGCAATGGCAAGGAACATCAAAAATCTATTCCAGTCTAACGGCTGACAGCTAATAAGATACGAAACGGAGCAATGAACAACGGCAAAAAGTATCTGAACAGGTAAATTAGCGACCATAAATGCTGCGTAATAAGTCCTCAGATTATACCAGTTGTTGAATTGTTCTTTCTGCAAAACTGGCAACTCGGATGGGAAGCGCAACACCGCAGGCATCATGCTAGTATAACAGAGATACACAGCTGAAACCAATAGATATCCAACATTACTGATGGTTTTAGAGCCATCTCCACCCGCATTGATGAACAAAAGCCCGAGTAGAACTCCAACCAGAAAATGAAGTATCAGTTTCAAATGGGTCACCGTCCAGTCTCTGTACAGTTGTACAAGACATCTATTGAACAGTACACAAAATCTGTAGAATTCAGACGGTGTGTTAATCAGTACAGTGGCTTTACCCTCTTCGCTATACCGTCTTATGTCTGATACATCAATGTTTTTAACTGCGGGGGGAGCCCTCCAGTTTCCTTCCCTTGCCGCGGTGGCAAGTTGTTCGTTAAAGTTACCATATTCTTTGTTAACCACTTCTAAAATGTAGTCAGCTGGATTGTGGTACTTTGGACAGCTGAAGCCTAGTTTGCTCAAGTAATCAACAGTCCTGGTTGCCGCTCCTTGATACACACATTGTTTGTCTGCTATTAGATAAATGTGATCAAACATCTCGTAAATAGCTGCGCTTGGCTGATGTATAGTGCAAATAATGGTCCTTCCGCCTCTCGCCAATGACTTCAGCATAGAAACGCATTGCAGAGATGATGAAAAATCAAGTCCAGTTGTTGGTTCATCGAGAAACATAACAGGGGGATTGTCCACTAGTTCAAGGGCGATACTTAGCCGCTTCTTCTGCCCTCCGCTGAGCCTATTGCATCGGGTTTCTTTAGTTTTATTAAGGTCAAGGGTATCTAGTACATCGTCTATCACCATCTGTTTTGCTTTCTTGTTTAAACTGTTTCCAAGCTTGAGGTCCGATGCCATGTGCATTACTTCGTTAACGGTGAACAAAGGATGGAGTTGGTCATCCTGCTGTATGTAGCATGATTCTTTCTTGTACTCATTCCATCCCTGCTTTCCATCAGCTCCAATGTACCCCACTTTACCACCAACATTTTCCTTCTTAAATCCTGTAAGGATGTTCAGCAAAGTTGATTTACCAGCTCCGGAAGGACCCATTATCGCCGTTAATTCACCAGACTTAAAACTCCCATTTAAACCGTTTAGTATCTGTTTTTTAACTCCCCTAAATCCATGCTTTGCAAAGTATGTTATACCGTCAAAATCTATATCGATAGACTGGGCTTTTGGAAGGTTTAACAACACTGCACGTTGATACATTTTTTAAATCGATTTTTTTTTAAATATTCTATATATGTATATATATATATATATATAGATGTATATATACCATATGAATATTGCAGTCAAGGTTCAATATGAAAATCTTATCTGATTGTAATACACGCTGGTACGGGCTGACGGTCGATTAAATAAAGCTGCAAGTAATGTGAATAACTGAATAATCAAGTAGGTTCAGTAACTGTTCTGAATCTGTGAGATGTTTTCACATGATTTTGAAGCGGCTGTAATTTCGTTTAAAAAGTTTGCGCGTTTTTTTTTTATTTGATATTAGAGAGGGGGAGCAAACGAGGAGAGGGGTGGACCTTGAGAACCAGTTATGATACACTTATTTCCAATGTCAAAGACGTTTTTTTTCTTCTTTTCGATTTATTTTTTATTTAATTTTTTATTTTTTTTTATTACCACAACGGTGCAGGCTAACAATGCGGCGGTTTTATAAAACGCGTCTACTCTCGACGAGAGCTCGTTTCAAACTGAGGTATCTCATCAACATCATCATCACTTTATTCAACTATCGTTTATATGTATATTATGCGACCGCTATAAGTTATCCCCTACTACATAGATTTATACCTTTACGTTCGAAAATATTCACGAATACACGTCATAAGTTTTCTATGTATTAATCACACGTCCTTTCTCTACTAATTTCAGATTTTAAAAACTTTATAATTGTGGTAAACTGACATGGCGAGTTGGCCACCTCTATACGTATAGTCTTTCCCTTACATGAGTTTGTATCCGTGCGTTAATCCATGTTAACAATACTAATATGACAATGATAATGAATATTTTTACGGAAAATAGATCGCGCACTTTACCTAAAGCTCTACTGTTACGTTAAGTTAGAGTTAGGTTCGGAATAAATAATTTTTAACACTTGTATAGCAGACGAGAATCAACGTTTTTGTATAGTACGAGTTTAAATATATCGAGCTTAGTTGTTTGTTTGTTGGTTAGAGAAGCTATGACATGTGTGTGACCTATAATCCAGAATTTTATTTAACAGAAATATGGAAATATGTATGTATGTATGTATATATGCATGTATATGCGTATCATATCGGTTTATCAATAATTTAATATGGGTTAAATTTTAGGTTATCTTAAATAATCATCGCTGCATAGAATATTATAGTATGTAAAATTGATGAAGTTTGACGTATAGATCATTATATACGAGAGCGGAAATGCCTTATTGTATAATCGTAATAATAATGATATTATGACGATGATGATAATTCCAGTGTCTGGATGTTGATTTATTTTATTGAGATTTGATATGTTTCTGTGTAGTAGCTATATTATTTGCTTATTTATTTGAAAATTATAAGAAGAAAATAAATAATGACAAATTTGGGGGCAGGATATTGAAATTGTTTAATGAATTTTGCAACTCTTATATTTTGACAAAGATATATTGTGCTGCAACAGATATAATAATATAGGTATATTGAAATGCAAAACGTTTAATCGCCAAAAGAAGTTGCTTCGTGAATTTGTGGCCTTGAACTTATACTGTACAAAAAATACAGCCATAATCCGCGCACGAAGATCAGTTCTTGCGATATGACACGACTACGGGGAGCAGTTAGCGTTGATCTATAATTTTGTTAATTGAAAGATTCGTCGTATTTTTCTTAATTCTATTTCTTTTATACACATACACATGCCTTTGTAAGTATATACCTATATTCGATCGTTTGAAATCAAAACACGTGGTGCGTATGTTACATACGTATGGTATATATGCTTATACGCGGTTATTATACGACGCGCGATCCCTACATAATAATCTACCTTTTTTCACTATTTTTTTTTCAACCGAATGAACAATTGCAGCAAAGAACAATGACAATCAGTGACGGTTGTATAATGCAAATTAGCATAATGATCGTAAATCTGATTCCAGGCTTCGTATAGTTTTATAGCCCAACTTAATTTGAAACAGCTATACATTGTATATGATTATAGCATATGTATAAAAATTTTAAATACAAACATATGATATTATATTATATATATTTGACTTTTTTAGTCTTGTTAAACCTGTTTTCTTACCTCTATCCTTGTTCGTCATTTTGTGCATAAAAAATTTTGAATGCCCCCCCCCGCAGCAGCTGTCCGCATCTGTATAGATATATGAGTCTTTCAAATTTATTACAGAGTTGAATTTACCGATTTTCAAGGTGATTATAGTATATATACCTATATGAAAGTCCGTCGGATAAGCGGTACATACATACATACATACATACATACTACTTCACAATAACATACATGCAGATTCTTATGTAACTCTATTGTATTTCTAGAAATATAATAATGAATAACAGAAACAAGATGTTATTCATCGACTCTATATTATAGTCGCGTCCAAATGAACGACGTTAGAGGTTTCATAATATATTCTTTAATGGAAAACTTGAAATAATTGAAGCTAGTGAATATATAATCAGTTGTATAGTCACCTTTTTCCTTCATTTTTCATATTCAATTTCAGAGATCCATAATGTATCAGGCTCAACAATTATTTCTCGGAAATAATTTACATTAAACTTCACAAAAATAATAATAAATGAAAATAATTGATATAAAAAAATTACAAAAAAAATATATAAAGTGAATTTTTGCTTGTATACCGTAAATAATTACGCACGATAAAAGAACCCAGAAGAAAATTCGTTCCCGGTCTGCAGATGTATTTATGTACGAATAATCGCTCTTCACACGAATAATCTTAATACAGTACACTTCAGCTCGGATATCTTTATTGTCATTGTTGACGAATAGTGGTAGATTATATCTGTGATACGTAATATGTATGTGTATAATAATACCCCTACTCCTTCTATCGGCAGTACATATTTCGTCGTCTGTTTTTGTTCTTAATAATTATTTTTGTTTTTAGTTACTCGTGTATTATTCCCGCGATTATGAATCCGCTATGGCTAGAAAATATACACATACATAGATATGTATAAGTATATGTGTATATACAGTTTACAAAGTAATTAGTTGCGCTACTTTTTCCTCACATATATGTGTATGTAATATAATTACTTTCGCTTTCGCTTTCCCATAATAAATGTACATTTAACTAATATGTTATTATAACCGCGTTCTTTCCCTATATTTTAAGAATTACGGAAGCAATACAGATCGCTGCAATGATACGTATGTTATCGAGGTTCAATAATTATACGAAACTGCAGTACTTATTATAATTCATATGTATAATAATCACAGATATATAGGTATTAATATAATTAACAAAACTTTGTAATGAGGTGGGTTTTCACCTCTACCAGAAAATCATTGAAATTTTTCTTTCTGACTGAAAAATAACAATTTACAAAATATTCCAATCCACTGCAGTTATTCATCGTGATGTTTTTGCCGCGACGTAGTGCTGAATGCGCCTACAACACTGCAGCTTGTGTTACTTGAAAGTAAAGCGGGTTGCCTACAAACAAGGCTTTAACTTCTGTTTTCGAGATGTAAGTTGGACTGCTACGAAATCGAAGTATAACTCGTTGTGTACTTACTATCCATGTATCGGTAGTCGTGTCTGGCTTTTTATCATCGATAGGTAGTTGTAATTACTTTATATCAAAAGATATGTCACATATTACAGCTAAAGATGTCATCACGTGAAGAAGCGATAACGAATTTGTTTTATTCTTTCAACGAGAACGGACGTGGAGATCAGATTAATATTATTTATACGTTAATTAAAGTGCAATGAAACTGTACATTACATACGAGACTATGGAGTGAGTTCGAAGATCGTTTATACAGTTGCTAATTTCCATCTTATTTTCATCGTATTAAAAATTTACTTTTATAAATAAAGGAAAAAAACTCATCTTCTGAAACAAAGGAATAACTTACTTCCGTAAATCAAAGCGCAACAATAAACAACTGTACTAATAAAAATAAGACGATAAAACTGTCGTGCGATAAAACGGTTGTCCCACTTTCGCCGAAGAATACATTCTATGTATATGTATAGGTATACAATATTCTTTCAAACATCTCGTGATTAAAAACAAACAGTATAAATAGAGTAGAAAATCCCATTTCTCTTATTTGTGTAAAAAAAATGTTAATAAAATACGGTTTTATCGGACACGTAAAAGCGACGTCTATCATCACCGCTACGTAACATAACCTGAAAACGATAATAAAATCATTCTAAATAAAAGCGAAAAACCAATCGTGTAGTTATTTGAAGAAAAAAATAAACAAATAAATCAAAATAAACATGTCTCACAACTGCGATCATCATCGTTGCGACGATCCAACAAACGACGAATATCTGGGTGACGAATCTGAAAAAAAACTTTTGGCAGCCAACGAAAACTGTACAAGATGTAGAAAGCTTTCCAATTCAAGCAGTATATTGAGCTATGAATGTAAACTGAGAACTTGGAATGAGGACGTCAATAACGCACCTGAAACTGAGGAATTCAACGGTAATACTAACTTGCCAAACATAATGTTTCCTCAGACTAGATTATCACTCAATTCAAGCGACAGTACGGAACTTCCTGTCCTGGTGAGAATCCATTTTCTACAATTGAAGTCATTATTGTTTCTTTATTTATTTCATTTCATTTCATTTCATTTCAGGATCGTTACTCAAATATTCCACTTCAAAATGGTCATGTGCATAACGTACAGGAACACTGCCACTCAAGAATGTCTAGAAAAAAGGATTCCAGTCCGTGGCGTCAGCTGATGGCAGCTTCTGTAATGTGCCTAATATTCATGGTAATTGACTGTTCAAATTGTATAGAAGGCTTCTTCACACAAACAACAAATGAAACTAATCCATAATTTTGCTTTTTGAACATTTTTACAGTTAGCGGAAATAGTCGGAGGTCATTTAGCGGGAAGTTTGGCCGTCATGACAGACGCGGCTCATTTATTGTCCGACTTTGTTGGATTTCTAGTCAGTATGTTTGCTATTTGGATAGGTCAACGAGCTCCGACCAAGAGACTATCCTTTGGATTTTACAGAGCTGGTAAGTATCGTTAATAAATGAAAATTTCTGATTTTTATTTTAAATATTTTTGCGGTTCATAATAATATTCGTTTATTTTATGATAATAATTTTGTGGATTGTTAAAAACCATTTTTTGCTACCCCCAGAAATTTTGGGAGCTCTTCTCAGCGTCACTATAATATGGATACTCACTGGAATATTTGTTTATGTGTCTATACTGAGGCTGGTTAATGGAGATTTCAAGATAAACGCTGACACAATGATGCTTGTAGCTGGCATAGGAATTATTATCAATATTATGTGAGTTTAGATGCTAAATGAAGCCAAAACATTGCAGAAAATTGAACTGTGAGACTAAAAACGATACAATTGCTTACTCGGATTGACCAAAAATTTTTTTTTTTTTTCTTATTGTCCTTCAGAATGGGTCTGACTCTCCATGGTATTTGTATAAAAGTTCCCCACGGCCATAGCCATGGAGGAATGCGATCGAGCCATTCACATAGCCATGAATATACCAGGAAAGATGTACCTGGTAATATTAACGTTAGAGCTGCCGTTATACACGTTATAGGAGACCTAATTCAGAGTGTAGGAGTTTTTGTCGCCGCTGTTATAATAAAACATTACGTAAGTTTATTTCCGATTATGTTATGTGATATTTATATTAGGTATTTCAATAGATTTTAATCGCATTTTGCACTCTTTTTTTTTGTTTACAGCCAAGTGCAAAGATGGCAGATCCAATTTGTACTTGCGTATTCTCATTGATTGTGTTCTTTACGACGGTGCCTATATTGCGAGATAGTATAAACGTATTGATGGAAGGATTTCCCCATCATTTTGAATACACTGATATTTTCAAAGCATTATCTAGCATAGACGGTGTTCAGAGTGCTCATAGTCTTCACATTTGGTCGTTAACACTAAACAAATATGCACTTACAGTACATCTTGCTATAAGTAAGAAAGAAAGTTCCTTTGATGAATACGAATAATTTGTCTTTTATATTTAATAAAATTTTTTAAATTTCAGATAGCACTGCTGACTCTGAAGTAGTACTGAAAAATGCATTAAAGTATATTAGGAGAGAGTTAGACATTGATACGGCGACTGTTCAAGTTGAGAGATACCTTGTTCCAGCAATGGAGAACTGTGTTCAATGTAGACCACCTGTAAACTGACAAAAGATAACATATTTGTAGTAAGTTAAGGTAATTTTTAATTAAGGAGCTTGAAGGAGCTTATAAAAAAAAAAAAAAAAAAGAGAAGAAGCAGGTGAAGTATGGGTTTGAAATTCAGTATGCAGACTCGACTGAAGGCATTATTATTTATTTTTCATTCTAGGTTCAAAACTAGTAAAGAATTATTAAAATTTTGCAGTAAAGTCAAAAAATTCAAGTTTTGCATTCCATAGACAAGTGAACATTTGCCAAAGTATGAGAGGCAAAACTGTATTTTAGTTTTTTTTTTTCTTTCATAAAGAATTAAATTTAATAAATACTGATCCTAGTTGATATTGATTACAGTATTACAGTATAGTATTAAGTTAGGATTGTATAGATGAATTTTTTCTTTTTATTTTTCAAGTTTTCCAAAATGGGTAGTGATTAGAGGACAAAAAAAAAAGTAAAACAATATTTTCTTAGTAATCTATGGATAATCCAGACTTATTACTATTAAATTGCCACTCAATTTTTAGACGTTCGTTTTTTAATTAAATTTTTTAAACCTAACTTTGAGGCAAAGAGAAAGAAAAAGAAAATTAAAGAAAATGCCAAAAATATATTAAAACGAAAAAAAAAAAACTTCCTAATATTGGAAAGTGCCGATATTAAAATGCGCACAATTTTTCATAAACACCTATAATTGTGAATTGTATTGATTTTTTTTTTTTTTTTTTTATTACAAAATTCTAAGGAGTTTATGCGATGTTACAAACTCACAGCACTATATTTCTGCTCTATAAAAAATTTGTTTTCAAGACTATTATATTATACATAGGTATAATCTCGTCTCCCAATATGTTAAAATTTATTTAATGTTTTATTGTTAGTAAAAAAAAAAAAAAACAAAAAAAAATAGAGTTTAATACTTATAGGTAGAAAAAATTTGTAACAAGGCTCGGGGCAATGTGTATTTGAAATGTTATTTTTCTCTTTTCGCACAAATCTCGTAACAATTACAACAACATATCAGCAGGAATTTTTTATTATAATTATGATCCTGTTAGAAAATCAATGCAATTTATTTATATTCACAGACAAAAGTGCCTTCTGTTACTGTAAAAGGGTCTCAGAAATTTTTTTCTAAACTAAAGCGCGAAACATTCATTTATAATAAGAGAAAGAAACATAAGAAAAAAAAAAAAGAAATATACAATTGATATTATACTGCGGTGCGACGAACAGTGCAAAGCCTACTCATAATAATGAATAGATAATAAATATTTAGAAGTCAATTGTATCCGAGGGTGGTTCAATTAGTATCTTTGGAAAATAGTCCACGGTATAGTTTCTAGAATTGAAGAAAAAAAAAAGGAACTAAAACAAATAAATAAACTATATATTGAAAAATAATAATATCAAAATAGCGAAAAATGTATATTGAAATTTAGCGGCTAATATTGTGTTCATCGTATAATGAGAAACAATAAATAATTGCATCACAATTATATCATCTATGATTATAGAGGCATAACTAGTTTAAAATGGCTTGAATGAAAAGAGAAAACAAAAAAAAAAAAAGAAAGAAAGAGAAGAACGATCAAACTTTACTTTACATAGTCAAATAAATAAAATAGATTTACAATACACAATTATTTATTTTTTCTTCGCCTCAATTACAAATGGACAGATCATATAAACGTCTTTTTTGTTTCTTTTATCAAAAAAACTGATTATATTATATCTAACGACGAGTTATAAATTATATTATAAAGTACTCGTAATGCTCTGATGCCTGATATACAGATAGATAACGTGATAAATTCTTCAACTTCCTGACGTCTCAAAAATCCCATTGACAAGTCTCCAGATCCAAATCCACCAATTGTTCAGTAGATACAGCGACGAGATAATCTCCTGCAATGAAAAAAAAAAAAAGAAATCGTCACTTCTTATCAATAAAAAAATTTTAAAAATTGATAACGAATCGTTGATTACGAAATCAAATCCCACTACAACAATTATTCCTACTTGAATCTGAATAATCAATTTACTTTTTTCACGCGAATAAATAAATGTAAATATTGAATTTTCTTAATCATTAAATAGCGTATGTACCAGCAGAGTGTATATGTTTTTCATTAACCGGAGTAACAGATCGTAAAATTTCGTTCAAAGATTCATCATTTTTTTTGCACTGTTTAAAAAAGGGATGAGCGGCGAGTTGACTCATTGTTGGTCTATCGGACGGATTTTTTTGTAAACATAATTCAGTCAATGCATGAAATGGTTCTGAAAATTTTCTGCTAGACATATTGTGCAGGCGAGATCTCGCCGTGTCCAAACTACTGCTGCTCGCGTTTCCATCCCCGGCTATTTCCTCGCAGTCTATTTTACTTTCACCTGTAAAAGAAAAAGAAAGACGAAATACAGTTTAAAAAATAGACCCAAGCATCTTATGATTAACGACTTCAGCTAACTCAGAGCCTTGAAGTTTATTATTTTCACCATTTTCTTCACCCTCCAAGTCCATTGTAGTTGGAGGAAACGTAGACCGATCTAAAATATGAGGAGCACTTCCGCGGACCTTTTCAGTTAACATAAGAGTAGCGGATGTGTCGCAAAATGGAACGACTCCGTTTGCCAGCTCGCATATCGTCATGCCTAGACTGTAGGTATCGGATTTTTCATTGTAGCCATGAAGGTCCTGGAAAAAAATTGAACAATATTAAATACTCGTTGATTTTTACTATAAAATTTCTGATTATTGTACGAAAATTCTTCATTTTATCCTGTTTAGAATGGATCTTGATCAAATTTCGTATAAAAACGGCGAACCTGCTGAAGAAGCTCTGGACTAAGCCATTTCAAATTATTTGCTGTTGATTTTGGAAAAGAGTGTATTGTCCTCTGCCATTTACCGTGCCTAACTATTTCGCAGGCGTATCTCATGCCTGATAAACAGGCCTGACCAGAAGTAGATACGAGAATATGACTGGCTTTTATCGCCCTGAAATAAAGATAAAAGGATTTTTTTTTAAAGGGATTAGAAAAGGTGATAAAACGAGTTGTTTTCATTTTTTTTTGTTTGTTTCATCCACCTGTGGATAAATCCTCTTTTATGAATGTATTCTAGTCCTTGAAGTATGTCTCTTAATACATAGGCTATAGCAAGCTCTGGTAATCCCTCGTTGAAATATTCGTTAATCAAATCGTGGCAAGAGCCGTATCCCATTAACGGAGAAACAACGCAAATGTTGTGACCTGATACGAAAGTAGCTAGATATGGAAGAATGTTTGGGTGTTGTAACTGTCTGGTCATTATTATCTCCTCTTCTACTAAGTCGTATTCTTCGTGGGTACGATTGTCCATGTTGTATTTCTTTATAACTACATATGTGTTTTTTGGCTTGTAACGAGCGAGGTGAACACTTCCAGCGCCGTTACAACAGGTTCCTAAAACCGCGCTACCTTCGTAGTTGTTTGGGTCCGAATCGTCCATTTTTCGTTAGTTTTTCTTTATTTCAATTTTAATTTGAATATTTTCGTAACAAATGAGATCTGAATATTTCAAGTAATTGATATAATTGGGTAATTGGACATTGTGCAAGTCAAAAATACTATTCGATAAATAAGTAAAACCGTTGTTTAGTAGCTGTCAAAATTATTTGGGAGAAACTTTTGACGGACATAACCTCTTGGATTATTTTTTTTTTTCTTTTTTTAAACACGATGTTTATAAATTATTTTTATATCAAGTAACGGACTATAATTATACTGTTTTTAACTTATTTCTATTGAATTTAAACAGTTAATCGCCTCGGGGGATTCTTCTAAATTCTCAAATGTCAGTTAATGACATTTGAAAAAATTGGTATAAAGGCAGACGACAAAACATTTTCCGTGGACTATATAGTTCGTGAGATAAACAACATTGACTTCTAGCTGCACTGTCCAACTAGTTGACGAGTTAGACATTTAAATGATATTTCAAAATGGCGACCAAATTGCGGAGATACAGATTACGTATGAGTTTGCGCTTCTGTGTTGTAAACTGAAGTTTCATGCCCTGTAAAAATGAAAATGGCGAAATGTGGCTACGGTGTCGGAATGAAATCGAAGTTTTATTGACATTTCAGTATTTTCGTATTAATATTAAGTGCGGTGTGTTTAATAAGGTCTGTATGTTTGTGTAAGGTTTATAAATCGGTTCATTAAAAATCAATAAAATACCATTATTTCAATATTTAAAATGTTATTTACGTAACGTTTTTTTTTTTTTTTTTTCCTCTTATACTGCCGTAATATTTTCTCACCATTTTTCGGTGACGGTTACTCACCGCGATCGTCTACTTCATCTGTATAATCAATTTTTACAAATCATTTAATAAAAAATATCTTAACGTGCGGTTATTTTTCACAACTAAATTATATCACCGTGAAACAACAGGTTCAACTTCTTCTTTCACATTTTAATCTATTACATTTTAACACACGAATTGTTACTTACCGAACGTCATTCAACGTGTGTGTGTGTGTGTATACGAATTTAGTACAATTAGCAATTGTACATCTGTTTTTTTTTTTTCTTTTTTCTTACAATTATTTCACCTTTATCTGTTTCTTCCGATTTTTACGATCGATTTACGTTCTCATAATTTTTAACATGACTGAAATATTCTTATAAACAACAAAAAGAAATATCGAAAAATACACTATTTTCGAATTTGACAATTCGCTATTTTTGATCATATTTGTTGTGTAAACATTTACCAGATTTTCATTCTTCATTATATTCACATCGGTTAATCATTATAGCGATAATTTATACTGTCGCTATTAATTTTTCTGACTCCAAGTCAAGAGAAGTTGCCTTCCGCTTTATACCCTTTTGTGGAAAACAAACTTCTACAGATTAGGAGTCAGTTGCTTCACGAGTTCACAACTTTCTTCACATTAAATTATTTTTATGTAGAAAAAAAAAAAAACAACAAAAATCAAAACAAAAATTTAAATTATCAAAATTTCATTGTCCCAAAAACCTGACCGGATTTCTCTTTCTTGTATTTTCAGATTTCGTAATAACGGATTGGATTTTAATTTGAAAACTATTAACTTACTTTAATATTGATTAAAACGATGCTTTGTTTATTCGATAAACTTAGTTTACTTGCTTATTTTAATATAAGCGAGTTACGATGAGGTAACAGTAGTGAAAACATTCTTTCGGAGAGAGAAGGAGAGAGAATATTATTTGGTAGCCAAATCACATGAATAATAAGAATAATAATAAGAAAAACATATTATAAACTTAGACAGAAGTGATTCGACTTTTTGGAGTAAAAAAAAGTAACAAACAATAATTAAACAAAGAAAACAAAAAATAAAAATAAAGAGTAAAATATAACGCAACATGTTTGTTTAAGTTCCTTTTTTTTCATTTAAAATTAACTTTTGTTTTTATTTTTTTTTTAAACATACGTTATCCATCGATAATTGATCATGGCTGTAAATCCTCGAGACATGGACGGCTTTATGCCGCTATTGTCTACCACGGATATTAAAAAGAAATTAAACGTGGGTAATTTACTGTTAACTTATTTGGGAGATCATAATCAAAGCATCGAATGTCAAGACATCGGACTGTTCATAGACAACCTTATACCTTGGCTTCACAACGGAAATCCCAGGGTGAGTTAATCGAATAAAATACATTTCCCATTTATGTATATTTTTTTATTATTTCCTTCATTATTTATTTTCTTTATCTACATGTGTACAGATATTTGTATGTCTAATCAATAACAAAAATATCAATAGTTGTGTCTTCTTTCGTCCGGAAATAAACATCTTGCTAAACACACAGTAAAAATAAAAAATAAAAATAACAAAAAGGTATATCTATACCTGGCACAGTACGCCTTACTCTTTGAATCGGGTAAAACTTTCACACCATTTATGTCAAAGTATCCCATGCCAAGTTGGTCACTTGGAGTTTAAAGTAAGGATACATTAAGTTTGAAAAAATTTTGTTCGCACAGTTATATGTCCATTGAGAAAATTTAATGCATTAGTATGAATTTGCAAATTTGATAAATTTTCAGAAGAAATGACGATTAGTTATTCGAAAGAAACTCGAGATAAATTGAAATGAGGATAAAAATAGTTTTTCTCTAAAATTGGCCTCTAATATGTCCTTTAATAATATATAATATCAAGTAAAAGGGTATAACAATGTAGTAACAAAATTGGTCCACTTAACTTGGGGCCGTAAATCTAGTTGATCATATTACACAGTGCGTAGATATGAAATTGAAAAATGAGTCCCTGTGAATTGAGAGTGTATGTGATATGATGTTATGCCCAAAGGTATGTAGTTGTGGATTAACACATGTCCGGAGGATTGTAGTAGATGAAATTGAACAGGTTTTACATTATTCATGAATCATGATCTCCTATCTCTTACCACACCACACACATCCACCTTTCTCAATGTGTTAGTCCTCCTGCTGCTGCACCGTTCACTGCTATATTTAGCATTGCTTTTTATTATCTGTGTCACCGCAGATTCTCCTTAGTTTCTTATTATTTAGCCAGAAATGAGAAAAAAGGGATGGAAAAACACAAAGTGAAACAGAATCATCATCTTTATTGAAACACTCCTTTTACGTACTCGATGAGAGAAAAATATCTGCCGACATATATTAAACAATAGAAGAAAATGAACAACAATTTTTTTTTTATTTAAATTGTTTTGTTTTGTTTTTTATTTCTTTTCTTTTAAATTTCATTGTAAAAAAGTTAAACAGAGAACCCTCCCACGTGGAAGAAGTCGGTTTTTGCGAGCCATCTACTGAACTTTGATAAGTATGGCCATGCTTCTGGCCAATCGCCCACACGTCAAGTAGCTAGCTAAGATTACACTCATTTATTTATATTGAAGGTTCCCCACGCAGCATTGTCGTTAGATTTTCGCCTGGACTTTAAGACTGGAGTTAAGAGTCAATGGTGTATCATTAAAATACGTAGCTATTTATTAACTGTATAAGTATCTCCATTTTTTCACACGATAGCTATCATTTAAGTCCAAACCTTTGGTTCAGTAAGAAACGTTAGCTTAATTGCATCGTATTATGTTCAGATGAATATGTGAAAGACAAATTAGCGTTTTTACATATAAGTTAAAGAACTTGTTTCTCTTTTGCCATTTTCAAACTTCTCGATGAATGGGATTTTTCCATTCAGCTAAATCCAGCAGTGGATTATTTTCTCTCAATAACAATATTCGCGGAATATTGTTTCCATAATTGAACAAGCATCTTTTTTATTCGCAAAATATCTGCACATACCCCTTTGAATATTATCAAACCAACTAAATTCGCAAGGTCAGCAACCATCTTATACGCAGTCCACGTGCTAGGTGCAAACAATTACATCATAATACGGGAGTGGCTTGTCCACATAGTTTTTTAAGCACTTATTTGCATGCATATACACAAATAGATAGTAAACATTTCATTTTTCGTGGGAGTCAATTACATAACGTTAAATTTAAAAAGAAAAATATATTCTTTCTCACATAAACAAACAAATAAACAAATCTTGCTAAGTTATTCACGTATGTCTAATGTAACGATGAAGGAATTAAACGAATTCAAATGATACTAAAGTTTGAAAATTAAATGAAAACTTTTTGTTTTGTTTTATCATAATTAATTTTTCCGTTCTTACAGGTTTGTCAAAATGGTTTGGACGCTCTCACTTATCTCGCTGATCGAATGGGCCAAGATTTCAGACCCTATATATCGACAATTATGCAGCCTACCATCGATAGATTGGGTAAGTTGTCAAATGGAAAATAAACAATAAAAAATGAAACGTAAATATTTTGTAGTACGTTTTAGCTTACGTTTTAGTCAAATGAAAGCTAAAAGGATGAGTAAAAGCGGGTTTATTTTTCCGCCGAATTTCCTCTTTTAAATCTTCTTTGCTTTTTTTTTTTCTTTTTTCCTTTTTTTGTTATACGTTGAATATACTGATAAATAAATGGTATCTAATCTAATCAATGCTAAATGGTTTAGACAGCAAAACTCACTATGGTTTCAGACTTTCAGATAGTTAATGCAGAATCCTATTTAAATCATTCGCTATTAAGTAAGAAGGTTTAATCAATTTCCGTATTTCGAATCAAGAAACAATTTAGGTATCTAGGAACAACGTTTAATCAGCTGAAAATTAATCCTTAATACTATTATTTAATGTAATAAATCATTTCGCAGGAGACAGCAAGGATACAACGAGAGAAAAAGCGGCTATGGTTCTTCTGAAGCTTATGGAACGAGCCGGCATGACTCCTCAACAACTCTTAGATAGAATCGGTCCAACTTTTACACACAAAAATGCCAAATTAAGAGAGGAAGGTCTCATCCTTCTCACAACAACATTAAACGAGTAAGAAATTCTTCAATCTTAGCATAAATTTTCGGTTTTTCTATTTTAAGAAAACATTAAAGGATAGGAAAAACAGAATTCTTTCTTCTTGGTGTTATAATATCCATCATTAACGCCTCAAATCTAATTAGGGCTGATGTCATTCGGTTTGATCAAGATAAGATTAATTATAGCTGGGTTAATCACCTCGGCAAAAGAATTTACGGCTCTTTTACGTTTTAATAGAATTTTCATTTATTTTTTTATATTTTGTACAGTAAATGATTAAGGAAACTAATTTTATCTTCAAAATCTTTACAGATATGGAGCCGATGAAATGGCTTTATCAGGAGTCATTCCAAATATAGTTAAACTTCTATCGGATCCAACTGAAAAGGTCCGAGAAACAGCCCTTAATACTTTGGCAGACATTTACAGACACGTTGGAGAAAGATTGCGACTAGATTTACAGAGGAAACACAACGTGCCACAGGCAAAGTACGAATCATTATAAAATAAGCATGAAAATTTATTTTTTCTGTGTATTAGGTCAAGATTTGGTCCAAAATTAACTCTGGATGATCCTTTTCGCGTTTCATGATAAATTTAAATCGATTTTCAATCAATTTTGTCAATATTTAATGAAATTTCTATCGATTTTCAGATGGTTGTTATTAGCAGAGAAGTTTGACCAGCTTAAGACTGCCGGTGATTTATTGCCCTCCGCAATATCTGCTGAAAGTAAGTAGCCACCTTTTTGTTTTTTTTTTAATATTTTTTATCATATATTATATCGAGCTTTTTATGATCTGAAATTGATACTCCTGACTAAAATGTAGCCAGATTTTATGTATTAGATATTTTCTATCTGATATAATACAAGGTGATTTAGCTAACAAAATTGGTAACTACCTTTTTTTTTATCCTTGTTAAAATCTAAACCCATTTCTAACATAAGAGTTGATTCTGTGTAATTGATCTGTTGCCAAGCCCAGATATCAGAAGTTATGATGTAACGGATCTTATTTGCTCAGCGAACCGTCTTGCGTGACGAAGTGTATCTTTCTTAAATCATTGATGAAATCCATAGGGCTTATGGTCTCGTCTTACTAGAAACTTATGCAGCGGAATAATACTAGTATGAGACTGTTCAAATTTCAACAACAAATATTCTTTACATTCTGAAAATAATCAAAGTTTTAATTTTTCTTACATTTTTACCTTTTTTTTTTTTTTTTTAATTTTCTTCCTTTTCTTATACAATTGGATGATATTTAAATCCGTCGTACTGTTCTTTTTTACAATCTATTTGTTATGTATGACGTACGATTTAAGAGAAAAGGCTATAAGCCAGGTAATTTGTTATTCACGATGCTGGCACACCCATTGCTGAAAAATTTTGTTTCTTCTTAGCATACCAAGTGCACACTCGATATTTATACTATAAATTGTAACGTAACATCTAACGGTACATGTTTTCTATTAACCGACGTGTTTTTGGACTATTTTTTTTTTTTTGTTTTTTCCAATTACAATAATATCAATCTATCTTATTGTTCGAAGTTGAATATTTTTTTCCTCGTATTTTGATAATATCAAAATGATCGACAATCGGAAATGAGAATCATAACAATAATTGCAAATATTTTACAAACAATTTTGAATTTTAACGATTATCATGTTTGTTTTTTTGGATTATTGAAAAGACGTCTAATCGTCTCGTACAAGTATTAGGGTGACTTTTCGATTTTTATAACTCAAGAACTTATCTACTTAGAAAGATTCTGTAGAGCGTTAAATTTTGAACAAAAGTGCCACGAGAACTTTTCCCATGTATTTTAAATGGAAATAAAAAATAGCGATGAGGGAGCTCTAAATATTAACATTAGGGGTCACATTTTAACAGGCATCTTATTTCATCTTACTGCAACTATTGGATGTGACTTTGAGGAAAAAAAATAGTCTATTTTTTTTTAATCACCTTGATAAGTATACATGGTTATTTGCAAATAATTATTAAAATATATTGCAGTTTGCTGAACGTATTAAAAAGACTCTCCCGGAAGATCCTTTACTATAAATTCCGTATATATTTATCGGTTATTAGTCAGCCTTACGTAACGTTTACAAGCATCGTTTTTACGACAGCATTCTAGTATATTTTAATTTCATCTTTATTTTTTTATTATTATTATTTTTTTTTTGTTTTCTTTTTATAAATCGTATTGTTTGCAAGCCGGTATAGAATTTCAAATGGAAATTATTCGACATATCCTGTAAGCTAACAATAATGAATAAATTAATCATTTGCCGTCTGCATCTAAGCAGCGGAATAATTTTCTAAGAATTCTTTAATAATGTAATACGTATTAGGTATAAATTTTTCAGAATACAAATTTCCTGCTATTCAAAATTCCCGGTAAATATTCAAATAATATTAGCAAGTTGATTGGTCGTCTAAACACAAATGAAGGAATTTCTGAACCAATCAGAAATTTAAGCGAACAAAATTGTGTTTCATTTTTTAATATATAATTTTTTTTTTTTTTATTACGCCAGAAAACTGCATCTTGCGTTTCTAAAACCCTGAACCCTAAACTTCGAGATAAATCGATGTTTTTAATCTGCCAATATATCCTAGTCATTGGTCTTACTACACCCCTCTAATATACCGCATCGCTGGTCCGGACCCTTGCCCTCTAAACGCACCACATAGATATACGTCTATGTATGTGTGTATACCAACCCCTGTTGAGATTTGGAACAATTCTTTTCCCCTCTGAGCCCTTCCAGACCCCCTCTAGTAATACGTTCTAAAACTACCGGCTGGGGGGACTCCCCCCGGACATCGGTGATACTTCGCTAGTTTATTCTATCGTATTCAGTATTCTATCTGCATCAACGTTGCTCGTCGCAGCGGTAACAGTCCGGCAGATGCGACCGGGTGCCTTAATAGCTGACAAATTCGCGAACGGTTTTTGCTTTGCTTTGCCTTTTTTTATTTTTTATTTTTACTCGAGTCTTGTGTTAGAATTGCGAGAAAAGAAGAATCTTTGTTTAGATTCTTTCAAATAAGAAATCCGTAGTGATTACCTACCAAGTCGCGAATATTGTGAATCGTGAGAATTAAATCAAGTAAAATAAATAGATGAAAATAAAAAAAAAAAAAGAAAAAAAAAAAACGACGAAACTACTCGTCCTTAGCTAAAACAAATCGAGAAAAAATGTGTCAATGATCAGGGTCTCTCGCGCAACGTCGGCGATCTTGTGTGATCTTGATCATCGTGTTTGTTCTTTCTGTGTCACGGACTCTTTTAAAGTGTACATTGAACCAATTAATTGTTTAATTGATTTACAGTAGTGAGGTGAAGATAGTGATACTCGCGACAATAAGTTAGAAGATTTCTCATTCTTTTTTTTTTTTGTAATTGTACAGGTTAAATCTACAATGTGTGTTTATTCTTAGTTCACGTCAATGATATACACATATTATTATCTTTACAAATCGTATATTAAGATTAGATAAAACAGATTGTGCCGTATTTTCTACTTCAGTTTATTAACTGATTTCGTGAAACAAAAAAAAAAAAAACTACGTACGTTTTATCATTTCTAACCAGGAAAAAATAAATAAAAAACAAAATATATACACACATATTAATGATATGACGATATGAAGAAATTTTCCAACAACTGTTCACGTTACATTGTAGGATACATACATATCTCTACGATACGCTCAGTCTTTCGATTAGACATTACTGCCGCGTGGTATTTATTTTTTAATAACAGTATCTTCATTTATTCGCTGAAAATTTGTCAAATAGTAGCGGGACTACTGCGAAACCTATCACTTTGTTGAATATTTCATATATTTATTTATTTATTTTCAATTCCGAAATTTTGTTGCACCGCAAATAGAATTGCATATTATCCTTGGATAAAGAATAAGAAACAATCAGACAAGTAATAATAATAATAATAATTATAATTATAATAAGGTAATGATTATTATTAAATACTAATTTAATATTTTAACACAGTCGCCGGGGATTCTATTCATCAACGCCAAAGAAACAGGTTTTGTAAAACCTGATTTTTTTTAGCCATACCTATTCTCATGGTGGTGTTCTGTCAGTCAATATTTATAGCAACAGCTATAGCATCGCGGTTTTTGGCCAAATTCAATTTATTCCCGCATTCCTAAGCCAAGTATTTATTTTTTATTTTTTTCGTTTCTTCTTATCATTTTGTATTAATCATTTATTTATTTTATTTCATCTCGTTGTTTTTTTTTCTTTTAATGCGAGGAGAAAAAACGAAAAAACAAAAAACCGTCTTTCGAAACAAACGCTCAGGTCTCTCTCCGTATTCACTTGTAACGGCATCTGCTGGTCGGTTTTTTTTCTTTATTTTTCTTTATTTTTTTTAAGCTAGGTCATCGCTGTGTTCAGTGTCTAATTTGCATATCCGTATCTAGCCCTACAATTAATTAGGTAGTCAATTACGTCCTTCAAGACGTGACGTGTTTTTCTCATTGTTTCTCAAGCCGTTGGTTGCATACGACGGAACCAAAAAAAAAAAATTAAAAAAAAAAAAATATGGAAATCGAATTGTTGACAATTCGTTTGATTTGTTATTTGAATTTATCAATTTATTTTTATTAATTTTTAATAGAGATTACAGAATAATTGAATAACAATGATATTAGGTTAACATAATATTTTTTTTCTGTCATTTGTCCCTTATTAGCAGATGTTTCCCAATATTTAAACAACTTCGAACATACATATTATAATATATCTCATAACTTATAAGTCCTCGGGAATTTACCTCAGGAATGCTATTACATACTTCTACCTACATACATTATTATATGTATACATATATTTATGGATATTTCTGCGCTAGTGAATTAACGATGATGGTATACGAACTAAAATATGCATGTATTATGTATGTATGTATGTATGTATGTATCATATTATGCACAAAGATATATACGAACGATTCTAGCAAACCTCAAGTTATTACGCAATACAAATAGGTGGAAGATAGGTATAGCATGTAAGCAGCATTATTTCTAAGGTGAACGCGTGCGTCTATTCGTTCTTCGCCTTTTCTCGATACAATACGTATACATACATACATGATACAGTATTGTATGAATCTCTTTGTACACCGATGATGCATAGATTTTCTTCTCTTCTTTCGTTTATTTTATGTATGCATGTATTTACATCCCTCTCTGTGAGAAAAAAAAATGACAATATTCATTGCAAAATTAATATAATTTATTTATACACATGGTATGAAAGTATTTTATATTTTTTTTAATTTATTTAAATATGATTTCTATTTTTTTTTTTGCGATAAAAATACGTTCTAATTCAGATACATACGAGACATTATCATCCTTAGTCTAGAACCGTTGAATATTCTCTCTCGTTAATTAGTTTTTAATTTTTTAGTTTTTTTATTTTCCATCAGAGTAGAGAACAATGAGAGAAAGACGAGTAGAATGCGGAGGAGTTGAAAAAAAAAAAAAATTAAATTAAAATTAACGCGAATTATAACTGACAATCGCGAAAGTCTAATTAAAAGCTGAACGATCGTCATGAATTATTGTTATTATCATCATTAGGACTCGTATCTACTCTCTCGCCTCTTAAAGTCTCATATAGGTAGATACATACACACATACGCACATACATATATTATAATATAATATCTATTGAAAACAATGCGAATAGCTTTCACCGCATTTCACATCGAACCCATACTTACATTCATAGATACGTACAATATAGCTATCGAACAGATCTACATGTTTCTATTTATATTACACATATATTTAAATAAATAAGATGAAAGTAAAACTATAGAAAGAAAACTAATTTTTTTTTTTTTTTTTCTTAACTACGCAAGGAAGATTTTCGTCCAATGTAGTATATATCATATATATATATACGTTATTCTGAAATGACAATGTAATTATTCCATTTAATTATCCCCCAAAAAAATATACATATGAAAAGACGGAAATTGTGAATTAAAAAAATAAATAAACAAAAACAACTTCCGAAAATAAATAAAAAATAAAAAACTACGTAAAAGTGGAAATAAAATCTTGACCAGAACAAACATGATTGTGTCAAACGAACAGCAACACAGATGTTGCTCGCGACGTGGTTTAACAAAATTTCCAAGTATGGATAAAGGGATTTGGGATCCAAGTAGCACGTGGATCCTGCAATGGGACAACATTGTTAAACATCCTGGTGCTAGAGCCAGAGGGTGTCATTGCGATATACACAAACCTCCGTGGCTCTACCCTGACTTAGGTATACAAGTTTAAAATCGATGAAAAACCCTCTGTTTTTCCTTAATTTTAATAAAAATAATTAAATAAAATAATGAAAAAATTTCTTCTAGGTGGAAATTTCGCAAAAATAATATTTTTTTTCTCCCAGTTTCCTGAAATTACGAAACTATTGTTTATTTTATTTATTTACTTATCTATTTTTCTTTCACCTTTCTCTATTTCAAATTTTAGTTTGTGTTGAAAATTAAAATTACTGACTTTTTAATTCGTCTATAACATACTTTTCTGAGACTATCGATTCTTTTTTTGCTATTTAATTAAATTACGATCGTAAATCCTGATTAAAATCAATTTACCAAAACAGCGATTTGATCAATTTTATCTGTATTCGTATTTATTTAATTAATTAATTGATTATTTAATAATTAATTTTTTTTTCTTATCTGTTTCAGTTGTAAAGGACGAGGATGAACCTGATCGAGCAGTAAGTAAAAGCCTACAGAAAATTAACGATCTCCAAGAAAAGAAAAAAAAAAAAAAATTTAGAAACAAAATTAAATTATTGACCTCAGTTTAACTGATCACATAGTTCAACTTTGAGTCTACATAAATCGTTTGGTGAAAAATGAAAAAGAAAAACAAAAAAAATATATATATACCTTACGAAAATTCGCTCAGTCAAATATTTAGGCAATAATGAAAATATTGTTCTGAAATATTTTCTACATATTTTCTTGTGCTTAATTTTTAGATTAAATCTGCTCCGGTCAAGAGATCAACTAGTGTTATGCAAAAAAGAGGACAATTCGGACCTGCTAAATCTGTGCAGTCGATACCAGGTATTGTTTATGTGTTATTATTATTATTATTATTATTATTATTATTATTATTATTTTGTCAATAAATTGTTTCATCCTCGTTAGGTACATATTTATCGATAAAAACAACACCTTAGTTGAATAGTCGTTTGGATTTTCCATAATAAACCTCGTTCTGTAATCATGCTGCATAATCGTGGTCTTGCTTTGCATCGTCACAACCGCATCTCAGAGTGATTTTCTCAATTACTTATTCATTTATTTTTTTTCTCAAACAGCACGATTTAGTGTATTTTTATTTTTGTATGTTTTATTTATTTATGTATTTTTTTTTGTTTTTTTTTTACAGGAATGCCTAGTAGTACATATCATGTAACACAGTCGTTAATTTGTTTAATTAAGAAAACTCAAAAATTTTTATCTTTCTATCAAAAGAAATGAACGAATTTAGATAAAATCACCAATTTGCTATAACATCTTGTCTATGACGATTATTTTTTTTAGCAACACTGCTTATGCCTTTAATTATTAATTGTATGAATATTTTAGTAAAGATAATAATAACTGTGCTTTAGTTTTGAGACTCCGGTGGAAAATTTTTGAATTATTTTATTGGCTTGAGAGTTGGAGATATTTAATAAATATTCTTCGTCGCAGTCTCAAATCTCTGCTGAAAACTAAACAGTTTAAAACAGAATAAAACAACAAAATAATTAGCGATTGTTGCAAGCCTGCTAACTATTCCCTGTATAACAGCTCCTTCTGGTAGTGCAACCTCTTCGACGAAACGGGCACATCTTAAATACAGTTCATCCGCAAAATCAGCGGCAGGTACCTATTATTATTGCCAAATAAGTGAAAGTAGTATATATTCATTATTATCTTTTTTATCGTTATTATGGTGGCTTGTAATGAAACAATTGTTAAATCTTATCGAAAAATATTTTTGTAATTTATTTTACATTCATTTTTACACAATTTTCAACGCGATTTGAGCCTTTGATCTGTTTTTTTTTGTTGTTGTTTTACTTTGATCTGTTACCTGCATTTGAACTCGAAATCTTTTATATAATCACAAGCATTTTAATTCTAGAATGACTTCTGCCCTTCTACAACCACGTTAAGTTTTCTCCTCATTTTTGAGAGCCCGAATATTTAGATAAAACCATATAGAACCGTATTAGTAACGATTTATTCCTATTGTTGTTTTAGATCGGTATTATTAGAGTCTAAAAAGTACCTATATTAAAACCATGAAATTATGTTGGCGATAAATTTATTGTTGAATGGTAATTATACAGCCACCATAATACAAAAAAACCTACAGAATAGTTTCATCTAATTTTCAAGACCTTGGTTTCACACCACGGAATGAAAATCTTTGATTTTCATGACCGGTGACAAAAATTCATTCGGAATTTAAAGGTCAAACTACTCTGTGGTGATTAAAATTATTCAAATTTCATCAAAGCTACTTCATCGGTAACGGCCATCGTCACATCTATATTTATTTCCACTGTTTACACAAGTCCTCTTCAATTTTATTTAACTTAAGTTTGAAAATTTATTCGTTAATATTCCTCATTATCATTCACGATCACGCTTTGATGCTTTTTGTGTTTCCCATATAACGATTATTTTTCTCTACTAATTGTCAAACTGTTTTTTCGTCGTTAGAATTTTTTTATGTTATTGAAATCCTGATCATTAAAAAAACTTCACGAGTTAGGCAGAATTTTTTTTGATTTATTAAATTTAATAAAAATCCTATTAATCCAGGCCAAGCAGGAGCGATAGACGAAGAGTCTTTCCTCAACGCCTTTGAGGATGTACCAGCGGTGAAATTATTTTCTGCTAAAGATCTCGAGGAACAAATGAAAAGTATTAAAGACATCGTCGGAGACGACAAAAAAGACTGGAAGCAGAGAAACGAAAGTGTAAGTTAATAGAATATGTAAAAGAAAGTTGAAAAATCTGAGCTCTCTTAATCAATGAAAACATAAAATAACGTCATACTTTAATGACAGATGAAAAAGCTGCGAGGTATACTCATAGCCGGTGGAGCAAACTTTGACAATTTCACCGAGTGCCTAAAGAATGTACAAAGACCTTTCGAGGCAGCCTGTATGGATCTTAGATCACAGGTTGTCAGAGAAGCGGCTATAACAATGGCATTTTTGAGCCAACAATTGAGAAATAAGTTTGCAACCTTTGGAGAATGCGTTTTGCCCACTCTTATTAATCTCATACAAAACAGCGCAAAGGTGAGAATCTTTTACTGGCATTATTATTAAAATGCAGCTGTAATATCTTTATCTTTTCCTCATTCTTTATCTTTCACGAATATTTTCAGGTCATGGCAACGTCCGGAGCAGTCGCAGTGCGATTTATTTTGCAACATACTCACAGCGGCAGATTTATACCCATAATTACCGCCAGTTTAAACAGTAAAAGCAAAGACATTAGGAGAGCGTCTTGCGAGTTTTTGAATCTAATACTTCAGTGCTGGGCCTCGACAGTGCTGCAAAGACACGTTCCGGCTTTACAAGAGGCAGTCAAAAAGGGCATGGCTGATTCAGACGCGGATGCGAGAGCAGCAGCGCGAAAGTAAGAAAGAGGAATTTATTTCTGTTCAATTTTTTTGAAACAAATAAAAAATTCACGAATTTTTTTTTATAACTCACCAAAATTATTTAACGAATGAATTTTATCCAACTTTCTGCAGATCCTATTGGGCCTTTAAAGAACACTTTCCGGAACAGGCGGAAGCATTATTGAACACTTTAGACGCCACTTACAAACGGTCTCTTATGTCTCTCAGCAACAGCGGCAGTATTAATAGTCTAAATGCAGTGGCCAGATCTACGAGCATAAGTCCCAGGGCTCCGAGGCCTACGATGAGTGCTACAGGTAAATTAAAACGTTTGTTACTACCAGGAGGATTTAACACAACGTTTTTTTTTTTTTCATCAGAAAGTTTTCATTTTTTTTCTTTCAAATTTTTACCTGTTTTCTATTTTCATTTTTTTTTTCTCTTTCCACGCAGCTTGCAGCCGTTTATTTTTACTCTAAATTGTATGATTATGATAATCGTTATATTATTTTCTTCGCCAGAAATATATTTTAAAGTTCTTTTTATCGCCAAGGTAAACGCTAATTTTTATCTTCGACGGATTGTTTCTTTTTTATTTTCATTTATGTTTATTTAAATAAAGAATAAGACATTATCATTTCCTGTTTACATGCTGCTTTTGGACTTTTATTGCCTTATATTATAAAATAATAAAGGTAGTACAGAAAACTTACATCATGGTCAGGGAGGAGCACCGCACGGCCCTCTAAGACGAACTCCGTCTTTACCTAGATCGTATCGTCAATCTGGAATTCCTATTCTACAAAGACCTTCCGATAATCATTGTAATTAGATTGAAAAATAATCCCTATAAATCATCATGTAGTCCAATTCACTAGTAGATCACTTTGGTGTTATTTTCATTTAGGTTTTTTACGTTTTATCAACTTTGGCATTAGGAAGAGTATTGGTTTTGGTTTACCATTGATTTTTCTCTTTTCTCATTTCAGAAGGTTTTACTTCTTATTTTCATCTTTATTTTTTTGTATCAAAAATTATAAAACTGTTGTTGAAAACAATTCTGTTCCTGATAGAATCTTTATCTCCAAAAATTGATGCCATCATTTCTTTTCAGTCTCTCGAGAGCAGAAGACTTTATTTACGGATTAAAATACTTAATTGTATTTTCTCGTCTTAAGTTTTATTTCTGATTTATTAACAAAGGTATATAAGAGTCCTCAACAGTCTGAACTTGGAACAAAAATAAAGTCTATGTTATTCGTACATACAATGTATTCCCAATATTTCCTAGTATTTTTTATCTATTCGGCATGTATTAAATGGCTTTCTTCAATCCTTTTCGAAGAGAGTTACTATAGAACTCTGACCTCTTTTCTCTAGGTCGAATAACGCCGGGAGTTAGATCAACAAGTGCGATAGATCTTCAAGCAGCGCAAAGAGCAAAAGTCAGGATGGCTTACGCAAGTATGAATCGGCAGAAGGCTACTCTACGTAAGTTTTAGTTATTATCAAATTGAATATCTCACTTTCACTATGTATGTACACAATCCGAAATTCATATTTTCTCACATTTTTGAAATTACGCTGCTTTAAATCTCAGAAAATGATATCGGTAATCAGCAAGCAAAGTCAGGTATAAAATTCATCTTTCCACATATAGAATCTACAATCATTCAATTGATTTCTCCGGCTCTTATTTTAACAAGTTTTTTTTTCTTTTTTACTTCCCTTCAATTTAGCTCGACCAGTTAAATCTCCGGATGCACAAAGCGCAGTTGCTAGTCCAGAAAGAACAGCTAGAACTCGAACGAGGGTTTCTGGAGTATCCCAATCTCAACGTAAGTGGATTCATTTAACTTTGAATGAAATTACGACTTCATCAACCGTAAAATTTTCTGTAAGCTTCTATTTCTCTCACCTATTATAATAATTTGAATGAAAAAATTTTCCCACATTAGCGAGCAGCAGGTCTGGTTCGCCGTCTTCAAGACTGAGCTACGCTACTTACAACAGAGAAGGTGAATCTCTCATAGCAAGACCGAGAAGATTATCAGGCCAAGGAATAAGGAGTACAGGAAATAGCAGAGAACCTAGTCCTCAACGTTTTAGCATGGACAGAAGCTTCGGTAGTAAAATAAGGTGAGAAAGTTTAAATAGAAACTTTTAAAAATGTATCTCTACAGTTTCTGAATATGAATAAATGCCTTTTCCTTTTATAGGGGCAGAAATCTTCACATGTCTCCTACGGACAGACCTCCGACTAGGCCGGTTATGGCACAAAAAATGCTACAACAATCAAGAGAAGCTGAATCTGCTCTCGCAGATGCACTAACTTTTGACAGTATAGATAACTACACAAGAACACCACGAGGCAAAGGCGACCATAGCGACGATAGCGAAACCAGTAGCATATGCTCGGAACGTAGTATGGACAGTTTTAGACGACCTAGCGACGTGAGTTATTGAAAATAAGTATTTGCTTTAAACAAATTACAGAAAAAAAATGATGAGGCTTTTTTTTTTAGACTTTATTCTCAACTTTGGTAATCGCTTGTAGATATTCGTTATTTTTATTATTATTAGACATGTTTTTTAATCGGCGTATTCATTCATTCATTCATCACATTTTCATCTTATTATTATGTGTCCTTTGATGTGATTGATAATCAATAATCCTTGTTTTGTCCTATGAGTAGTTGTCAGTTGAAAGGTGTTACGGTAAAACCTGCTAAGTCCACGTGGTATCAATTACGTTTCGCGATTGTACTCTCATAGAAGAACAAGAAAACAGTATATTCTTTGTTTTTTTTTTTTAATGTATCAATAAATTGAGAAGGTCTTTTGCCACAAATTAGTTAATTTAGCAAATTTAATTCTAATACGTGAAGCAAATTTTTCATTTTCAGTAATACGGCTTTTAATTAGGGCGTATTTTGCTCAACAATCGTAAATTTTGTGATAGAATTTGTTGAGACTTTAAAGAATGGCACAATTTTTTTTTTGCTCTATTGATCAATTCAGTTTTTTGCTAACTGTACGAAGCGTTTAAGTATATTATGTAATATACTAATTTAAGGATTCCGCTGACTTGCGTCAATCAATGTGGCTAATGCATGTATGGTTTTCTTTTCCCTTTTGGTTTTACTGTTGCGGCGTGTTTGTTTGGTTTGGACTAACGCGATGCGATGTGAAACCCGTACGTCTGTCCATCTATCCATACAATTCATATATAGTCCTTTTCATGGAGCGGATCACAACAAAGATTATATCGCGAATTGTGGGATCAAGCTATCCCCAAGGTTTGTCTGTTACAGATTATTTTTATTATTTTATCATTCTTCATCAATTCGTGATTAAGAGACTTTGAAACAATTAGCAAGGCTTTTTTTATTCTCTCTCTCAAAAAAAAAAAAAAAAATCAACTCAATTTTCATAAAGAAATAACAATTTTTTTTAGAACATCTTCCATGTTTCGATCGCCTTACCATGTTTCAATCTGTTCTACCGACTGCTATCATCTGTTTTTTTTTTTCTTTTTAATCATCACTGTCTTTTCTGTGAATAAAAAAAAAAAAAAAACGAGTTACCTACAAATCTAACTTCTTTTTATCTATATCTGTGAACGGCATATCACCTTATCACAAGTTAGCAGTTGACAAACTAATTTTTATTTTACAGGATATTAAAGAAATCATCGAAAATTGTAGCCGCAAGCATTGGGGAGATAGAAAAGAAGGTCTGGTCGGTCTTCAGCATTTTTTAGCCAATGGAAACACTTTGACTGCCACAGAATTGCGCAAGATAACAGATATTTTTGCAAAAATGTTTATGGATTCACATACGAAAGTATTCAGTTTATTCCTAGACACTTTAAACGAATTAATCGCAAGCCATAACGAAGACTTAGGCGATTGGTTGTACGTATTATGCGCTAGACTATTGAATAAACTTGGAACAGATTTACTCGGATCAATACAAACGAAAATACACAAAAGTTTGGACGTTGTAAGGTGAGATTTTTAGCCCATTCTGTTATACCGTTAATATTACGGTCTTCAAATAATTTTTGCTATCATATCCTTGATTTTATTTTACATGGTTTGTTTTTGTTCTGTTTTTTGTACAGGGAATGTTTTTCCGGTGATCAACTTCTGCCAGCAGTATTACGATTTTTGACCGATCCAACTCAGACACCAAATTCTAGAGTCAAAGTTGCCACTCTTACTTTCATATCGCAAATAGCAGACACTGCGGAACCTTCGGCATTAAACAGCTCTGCTGGATCTGCTTTGGCGAGATTAATAGACTGGACAAACGATATGAAGAGTCAAGATGTTAGGAGACACGCTCAAAACGCTGTTATAGCACTCTACAATCTGAACACTCCTCAAGTTACAATGATACTATCAGATCTGCCAAAACCTTACCAAGTGAGTTTTGTTCACGGGCAATAAAAGTCTCAAAATTGTTTTAAATATCCATTATTTTCATATATTTTCGCATCATTTTAGGAAGCAGCTTTGCCCTTGGTACAAAATCATCTAAGAAGATCCTCCGGGTCTAGTAATCCGGCTTCGCCAGGTACTCCGCCACCTAGAATGCCACATTCCCCAGCTCGCACGAGAGTTAAAACAGAAATAGACATGGATGATGATAATTTGAACCCTGAGGAGGTTTACAAGTTAGTAACAATCGATTATTTAATAAAAATATTCGATTGTACAGAAGCTTCTCAGCAGATATTTGCTGGAGTTTATTTTGGATGTGATTTTTGCTGTTATTATTATTGTCTAACCTTTTTTTGGTGCTTCTGGTCTTTATAATCTTTTATTACGTTTCAGATCGTTGAGACGAACGACCGCAGAGATACAAAATTACGGATTTGATCGTTTAGAAAGAGCAACGACTAGCAAAGACAGCGGAATTAGCAACATGGCAGATGTAGAAGAAAGGATGGAAGGGCTGGCTTTATCAAATTCAGTAAGTATAAGAGTAAAAAGTACAAAAAAATGCAGATCAAATCAAGAAAGCAGATTTTTGATACACTATTCTCGCTAGCTAGAGTACTTCTAAATTAATTTGTCCATAAAGTAAAGGATTACACGTTTTACAGGGACGCTCGTCGTCCGTCTCTTCTCCAACACAGCGAGGTAGAACAGTTACAAATATCGCTTTGAATGGTTCAAGCGATACTATCGCTGGTGATCTCATACTGCCGCAAGAAAATAACGGATACAAGACGCACGGTAATGACAATTATTTTTTTTTTTTTTTGTGTTCAGTTGAAACGATGTTATCAGTGATATCAAATGCAAATAATATTCCAAAAATATTCCGACGTTTCAAATTTATCATCTTAAGATGATTGAGTTTGACTACAAATTGAATTCTTTTAGAACATTTTTTTTTTTTTATTAGGATCTTCGCCAGATTCGACTAGGGGACCTGAGGTATTGGATAATATGATGAAAATACTTCAAGAAGAAGTTGGTCGTGAAACAGAAAAGGTCGCAACTCTTCAAGAGTTTCAGTCATATGTTAGAGACGGAGACATGCCATATATAAAAAAGAACTTCAGGTGAGTTGATTAGAAATTGTCTAATCGTGTTCTTTTTTAGATATTTCAGATTGTTTATTCAAATTTAATATTCCAATAAATTTAATCCTAATGTTTCAGAAAACTTCTCAAAGCTTTATTAGAGAATCTAGCTAGTTCCCATAAAGAGGTTCAAATTGAAGTACTACAAGTTCTCATAGAATTGCTGAAGTGCCCTGAATTGACGGAGTCCTTTTCCCACTTCATTGAACTTATTGTTCTTAAGGTTTTACATGCACACAAATTTGACGATCCTAGTCCCGAAGCGTCTGCAGGCAGCGGTCGAGCCATGGTAAAGCAGTTAGAGGTATCTGTGTTGTTTGTTTGTGTAGTAGTTTGTATTTATTCGGATTACATTACCGGTTTAAAACTCAACAAAGTTATCGTTCGACAAATGATAAAATTCTGAGAATAAATAATCAGCGCATGATAGTATACGGAGAGATATTAGTTATAGTGAAAATGTATGTCTCTGAGGAATTGCCTAAATCGGATATTATGGAGTTTAAAATTGTTCAAGAATTTAGAAATAGGAAAAGTTTAAAAATTCTTTTCATACGTCGCATGTTTGATAGTTAGTTTTATTGATATAAAAATTTATGATATAATATTTCTCTTTGTAAATTAAATTTAATTCCTGGTTTAGTCTAGTTTGTTGAAATCGAATTCCAAAAGGGTTGAAAAAATTTAATTTTTTTTTATTTCTCTATTTTATTCCAGGTTCTCAGAGTTGCGGAGAAGTGCGCAGCTACTATTGTGATGGTATTACCACCCGATCAAATTATCCTTTTAATTCCATCGATTATATCAACTGAACCATTCCCTAAAAATATGGGAGCCATTAAAATGCTTCATAAAATAGTCGAGCATTGGGGTTCGGACGTTATAACTCCTCATTTATCGAAAATCATGCCAGGCCTTATACAGGTGAGTTAAAAACAGCATTTCCCTGGTAAAATCGAATATATTTCATAAAAAGAATAAACTGAAAAGCCATATAATGAGAAACTCGGTTTTTTTTTTTTATTGCTTGCATTTTGATTTTTAAATCGTTTTGCAGGCTTATGACGACAGAGAAAGCACCGTACGTAAAAGTGCAGTATTTTGTATGGTGGCAATACACGCGGCAGTTGGGGAGGACGTGTTGATGCCACATCTTACCTCTTTATACGGAAGTAAATTAAAATTATTAAATATATACATACAACGTGCACAGCAGGCGACTAGCCAGCCAGCCAGCCCACGCAACAACAATAAAAATTAACCAATATTAAATCAGACAACTCTCAGAGTGGCAATACTCAAAAGATTCGCTCGATTTGGTGCTAAACGCGAGCAAATGATCGTTAATTTTCTCAGTAAATCAGATCCCTGACGATGATTTTTTTTCATCACGAATACATTTAGCGAGAATAAATAAAAATTATCGTCAGTGTCTTAGAAATAAAAAACAAAAAAAAATTGAAAAAAAAATTTTTTTTTTAAGATATAAAGAGTAGAATTATCTTGACTGTAACAGTGCTCTGTAACGTTTTTAACTTATTGTACCAAGTCGTCGAGTCGAATTAGCTTGATCGCAAATAAATTGCACGTAATAATTCTTGATTGTATTTTTAAAATTACTTTTTTTTTTTCTTAATTTTTTTCGTACTATAAAATTTGTCGATTTTACAATTTTTAGTTTACCAGTATACATATGTCGTTACTATTAATAATGTGTTGGATTATTGTTCAATATTTATAATTTACAGATGACTAATAACAGATGTGAAAAAGATATACTTATATACCTATATACCATATATTTTTTTTTTCCTTTTTTTTTCTTTACCAAGATACATACCTGACATAAAATTCTAATTTTGCAAAAATGTTTTGTTTAATGTAGGTATACTTTCTACCAATATTGTTATACCTCATATAAATTCTTAAAAAAATACTTTGTATATTTTTAAAACTTATTATTTAACATCCTCCTTTTGTTCGAAAAGGAAAAAAAAAATTAATAAAAAAAACTTTACATGTAGTACGACTTTACATCAGTATCGATAAAACATGAACAACAACAACAAATTCAAGTATCAATGATACAGAAGAGTGCTACCAATACTTACCTATTCTAAATGTTTTTGCAAAGTTTATAAAAATAATCATTTACCATAAAAGAAAATTATTCTCATTTCTTTGAACTGAATCCTTACATTGAACAAAAACAAAAAGAAAAACAGGAGGCCTTGCTTCACTGTGCCTTTTTTTCGCAGGGCATTTATTTATTTATTTATTTTTTATCCTAGTAAAAAGACAGTTACCTGAAAGAGTATAAAACTGTAATTATTATAATGTCATGGATTTAATCTGAAAAAAAATATAAATAATTTTTTTTTTTTTTCTCATCAAGGGATAGTAGCTTTTTTTTTGTTTTTCTGAGTATATTTATTTCAAAAGAAGAACAATGACAACAGTTCAGAATATTTTCTAAGAATCCTTCGATAGTCTATGATATCAATCATAATCTTGTAAATTAACTACCTTAACATCTCGTAATATCATCTGTAGAAATTGATTAAAGCCTGCTACTGTTGTAAGCTTTTGCTTTTCGAATGGCTTATAGTATACATACAATATACAATATTAAACGTAAAGTATATTTAAACATCTCATGCCATATCATGGCGTAGAAAAAAGAATGATAGGCGGCGAAGAAAATACGTGCAATATTTGAAACGCTAATTTATCTAATCTCTAATAACGAATAAAAGAAAAAAAAGGAAAAAAAAAATCGCAATATGGAAGCTGATTTTTTTTTTTCCTATTCATTTTCTTACCAAACTGAGTTTTGTTACGGATTGTATTGGCTTGTCTGTTTCGTATTGATATAATTGTTGCGATAAATAAGATACATATATAGAAAGCGGCGAATCTGATAGTGAAGAATATTATTATTTGTGACCTAATAAAAAAAAAAAAAAAAAAAATGGATTTTTACATCCGTCATAATGTGCTAGTCAGAGATTCTTAAGATGCACAAAAGTAACGAAAAACAAAAACTGCAAAAATGCAAAAAAAAAATAAATAAATAAAAAAATAAGAATAAACTATAAACACAAAATATAGTCGGAAGACACATACCTAGATAAGCAAGAGAGTGATATAACAATGAAATTCGTATAAAGATATTAATAATGAAGAAAACAAAAGATAAAAAATAAAATTAAACAAAAAAAAAAAAACGAGTTGCCAATAATTGAGAGAACGCAAAATCAAACATAAACGTAAATAAAAGAATAAAAGAATGAAAACAAAAAAATAAAATAAAATAAATTAAATAAAAACTACTTTAATTATTTCTTGTGCCATTAACTTTTTCTCTTTTTAGTTCCATTTTAATTTCACTTACTATTATTATTATTATTATTATTATCATTATCTACTTAGTTAGATCGGTAAACGTAATAAAATTAATTGATAATTATTAATAATAATTTAATATGTACTATAAATATATATATTCTAAAAATAAAAAGTTGATCAAGTTTTAAAATCGGCCGAGAAGTGCCAAAGAAAAAAGTAAAAGAAAGAAAAAACAAAAAAAAAAAAAAAAGAAACTACTCCAAAGCGTCGTTTGTTAAAAAATAAGTAGATTTATTAACTTCTAAAAAAAGTCACATATTACCAAGGTTCAGCGAAAACCATAAGACAGTAAAACAAGTAAGATCGATGTAAATAAATTACACATTTGTAATTTAACAATTACCTATTTTACAAGTCGTCGCCGGCAAAACCAAGCGAATCAAGACGTAAGAAAGAACCAAGGATTAATAACAGTCTAAATAATGATTGAGGGTATTATTAGGAGAGAAATTTTATACAATCTTCTACTGTTAAAACGTTGGTTTTTTTTCTTCTGTCTTGTTATTCGAGCTAATTTAGAGTAGATGGCTTTTTTTTTTTAATTTATTTTTTATTTTTTGTCTTTTTTTTTTCTCAAATAACAAGTGGCATTTCCATGAAGTATTTCTTCAGATTATTTATAATGTAGAAATAGTATAAATCTAATTTTTTTTTTTAAGAAACATGTATGTAATGTACCAGCGAAAAAGAGTTCTTTCTAAAGAGAACAAAAAAAAACAAAAAAACAGGCTGATATTCTAAAGATCGTCTTCGTACTGATTCAATCGCTCGTAACTAAACTATATAAAAATCTTGAAAGATCTTTAATTATTCTATTAGATAATCATGGCTAGTAGGAAAAATAAAAGTACATAAACGTGACGTATGTATCCCGTTACCCGTCCTGTGTACCCATACCCTCCCTCGCTCCCTTGCTCCCTCATTGATTTCTCTTTTATTCCAAGACGACCTTGAATACATGTCTCGATGTTTACCAATTGTGTATATATATATTGAATAGCAGTTAATAAGACGTAAGAAATACTAATATAATATTATGATAATGAATAGCAATTAGTTAATTAAGTACATACATACCTAATACTAAGATATAATTCTATAAGGTTGTAGGAAACTGGTCTTTATTGATACGGTATTGTATATGGCAAACACCGTTACAAAGTAAACGATTAAAGCTTGTTCTGTTAAGTTTTTGAGCACTATTATCTATACTATACTTAAATTATAATATTGACAAATATATTAATCAAACGAGAGCATCATCGCTTGGGACAAGTGTGTTGTTTCTATTCTTCAAATTTATGCATTTATATTATGATAATTTTTTTTTGGACGCATAGCGAGAGTTATCGAAGTTTAAATTGTTTAATCATTTATCTCCATTCATTTCTGTCTGTTAAACTAATTCAGAATATTATTTACCATAAAATTTTGCATTAACTGATTCATATAATACATATTTCATCAAACAGCAATCTCAGGTAAAAGACTTTAGAATAATATATTATTCTCTCGCTTCAGTCAATCGATTGCAAACGAAAGACAATATAAACTGTTCAATTTTTTTTTTATGTTATATGATAATATATTATTCGTTGATCACCGTTTTTTTTTTTAAAGTATATATATAATAATAATAATAATAATGATAATAATTAAATCATTGATTGTGTTCTTCGCCGTGTTGTTTGCTAAAATGTAATTCATTAACACATCGATAATAATAAATAACGGATCATTAATTTTTTTTGCCTAAAATTGAGCTCGACTGCCTTGTAGTTTAACTTATTCAATTCAATTTTTTTTTTTTTAGCTTTTAATTGAAAATAATTGAATATAGTTTTTTTTTTTCAACTACGTGAATTTTTCGATTATACATATTATTCGCTACGTAAACATAAGTTGAATGGATTGATTAAAATTTTTTTTTTATGACTACAGTTTGATTCGTATTGCATGTAAATATTGTGTTTGCGCATTTAGTCATTTGAAGATGAGAGGGAGAAATAGAGAAGAAACACTTTTTCTGCGCATGATGATTACTCGTTGGTCAACTCTAATATGTGTATATTGCAATGAATGTTAAATTGTTTGAAAAGAAAAGCTAATGGATGATTTTTTTTATGAATAATGAAAAATAATAATAATAATAATAATAATAATAATAATAATTAGACTGTAACTGTGAGCTAGAGTATTTGATATGAAAGATTTTTTTTAGAGTATCTGGTAGCTTCTTTTCTTTTCTTTTTTTTCTATTTTGTATTTTCTAAATGGTAAGCAGTATATACATTTTGGAGTCGACTTTTTCATATTTGTAAATTATATTATTGTTTGATAAAAAAGAATCACCGTCAAATAAGCAAACGATATTAGAAAATTGCTTCGACAAAACCATAACTGAAATAAAATACCCAGCGATACACGTATTCAGTAACAAGTTTTGATCATAGATTTGAAAAATCGTAAATGTGAATAACGTCTAGAAATTTATTTATCGATAGATAAAGACAACTCAAAATGTGATATTTTTATAATTAGTTGATAAAAATTACCAAACCTTTCTGCGAGGGAAGTTTGTTTTATTTTTTTATTTATTTATTTTTTTAATCAATTTAAATTCACTGCATCGTATTCGTCAACTAAATAGAATTTTTATTTTTGAAGTCGTGTTTCTTTTACAAGGCATTGCCATATTTTTATACAAATTAATTTTCGTCAAAATTTAATTACTCGCAGAAATTGTTAATATGAATTCGTCGGTATTGCTGGGTAATTATTTCTTTTGGATTTTTTGTTTTTTTCTTATTCAAATGAGGACAGAATCTGGATGATATTAATTAGTTTAGAAGTATACAGGATAATATATTAGCACAATGACCGTTATAAAATGGCAGTTTGTAAACGAGGCACCGTTATAAAGCATAATAGTCGTAATTATAATTCTTGAAGAGTTTTTTCACGCTAATAATTTTAAATATAATTATAATATTACTATATATTGTTATTGTATTTGCCAACTTGAGATAATAAATTATAGTATTGCAATTTACGCAAGGTATTTACACATGACCCATAATTATTTCCAATTACTCATTTATTCATTCCATATACTAGTCTGGAAAAACTATGAGATAGAATGAAAAAGAAGAAGAAGTAGAAGAAGGAATTTTTACTTTTTATGATAGTATAATATATTCATTTTTTCAATGATGTTTTAATGACTAATGACAATATATACATAGTTACAATTTATTACATATACAATATTGTACATCAATAATAATAATAATATTTATAATAATAATATAAGTAATTCGCTAGACGTGTACAATATCACATTAACTACATTATTATACACGTCAAATGCTATAAGCAGCGGTCAAATTGGCAATACCCAATATTATATTCAAAGCGGATGCCTGGATATTTCTTTTTTATTAATTCATTCTCGATACACAATTTAGACTCTTTGTCTTGCTGCTATATGATCATATTTTAGTGGTCTATGTAAAGTCGATAAAATTGTTATAGAAAAATATAGGGTAACATTGAATTTTATGTTTTGTATTAGTAAAATTAAAAATTTACTGGGTCACTTAGTTTTTATTATTTTTTCCTGTTAACAATGATCTCGCGACGTTAATTAAAATTCTATGCAAACTTTCACATGTCACAGATAAAGCATTGCAATAATTTCATCTAGATTCTACTCGCTAGAGTATCCCTGCTCTCTATTATAGGCAAATAGTTTAGTGCCGTTACTAATAGCATACAACAAATATGAATATTGTAGGAATATTGATGTAAGTAAACGTGAGCAAAGATAATATTTATAATTTGAATTACAGCTGTATAATTGCGAAGATACGAGGTGTGAGATATTTGAATTGTTTATTTTTTTGTAAAATTTTTTTTTTTGTTCAAATTCTTAAAAATATCTTTTAACATAGGAAGACATTTGTAAAGTACGGAAATGTATTTGGAGATATTTCTTTATTAATATTTAAGGATGTTTGTTATTAAAAAAATTGTTATTTTTCTGACTTCGTTTAAGAATCAGTATGAATATCTTTCGTTGAAACTTAAGGATCGGATCTCATTTACACGAATAATTTTCAAATTTTAATAGTATATTATTTATAATATTTTGAACGAAAATAACAATTTTGCTACTTAACTTTATATATTATTCAATATTCAATATATTATCATTAGATTGTTCATCCTATTACATGCAATACTTTGTTTTCTTCAGTCACTTTAGACATATTTTTTTTTCACTGGATTTATTGAGTAATAATTGGAAGTATGTCGTTGAAGTGAATGCTAAAGTTATAACTAATCAGATTAAGAAACATATCTTTCGAATTGCTTAGAGCCAAGTTGTATTCATAATTATTAATCGGACTGGAATTGACTGAAATGAATTTGTTTTCCTTAATAGAAATATTAAGTTATTCGTTGGTGCACGTGCGTTTGTATAAATATATATGTACGTGCCCGTCGTGTAGTAGATAAGTGCGAGGAACAGAATGGTTGATATCATTTTTTCGTTATATATATTCTAGTTGTATTATTATTTGCCGTCTAGTTTTTCGTTCATTTTTAAATCTTAATTATACTAAATTAACGGATCTATTTTTTTTTTTTATTTTTTATTAGACTTGGATATTTTACAAGAGGCATACCCTAACTTTGAAGGAATGCATTTGATTACCTAGCATTGACTATTAATATTATATTGCTTTTTTTTTATATTAACGATTTAAAATTACTCGTTAAATCCAACTGAGTACCAGTCGTTATTACAATTTTTCTAATAACTAAAATAAAATAAAAATCTAGTTCACCAAACAACGAACCGCGATAACAAAATATACAGTTTCCTAAGTTTTATCAAAGTAATACACTTTTCAAAACTATATTCTTCTAGATTTTGTTTGTCTGATATTTTTATCTAGACCAAAAAAGCAGCTGATAGTGTAATTTTTTAAACTGTGGAATGCCCACATCGTCACTTTCCTTAATATATTATCTTCCCAAAGGTTTCATAAAAAATTAAAATTTATTCCGTCATTGATATGGCAGAAATATTCTTTGAAAAATAAAAAATGATTATCTCTCTCGATATTCTGATTAAAAAAAATTTCCAAAGAGTTTCTCAGTATCTAACGAATCAATTATTATACGTATGAAAGTTCAAGATCAGACTTTGCAGAAAAGTGACCAGCACTGCAAAAATTTTCTGCCAATATATTATTAAAATAAATCAAAGTAACCCAATTCAAAATCATTAACTATTATTCACTAATAACTTAAATATAGGTAAATAAATTATACATATATATTTCTGTTATAAATTATCAAGGTACGATAGTAGAGACAAACTAGATAATGAACTTATATAAAAAGATAATAATTCTGACCCAAATTCTGTCAAAACTATTTTCTACTTAATTTATGACAAAAACAATTTTCTTCTTTTATAAATCTATTTTTTATCTGCTTAAATTCGAAACCCAAGTTGCCTAAATTAAAATAAAAAGATATAGTATACCAAAACCGTTCTGAAAAAGAAATGTGGTGACCTTAGAAACAAATATTCATACATAAGAGAAAGAGAGAGAGAGAAAGAGAGACTACCTTGATAATGTTATCTTATTTTATCGTACTTGTGAATCTGAACACTTGTTGTAATAACTATTGTTACTATTGTTTGTCTTTTTTTTGTCATTATGATGTGTTGAAAGTTTTCAAAACGATGTTTTATAGAATCTGTATTACTGCTGCTGTTGAAGTTGTTGCAGCAAAGGGCAAACCTCGACTAAAGGAGTCCCAAGAATCTCTTGACATACTTCGTTTATGTCCTGTTCCATCATAAGCGAGGATATCTGGTCTTCCGTCAGCATTTCAACGCTAAAAACATGAAAAATATTTCGGATCCGCATGAAATATTGCCACTAAAAATTTCCCGAACATTTATTTCATCTACCAAACTGGAACAAACCTAGCCAAACTCTCGCTATCCGATGTTTCTTCCTCCGGGTTAAGGTAACTCATGCTTTTTTCAAGCGGACTTGGCACCTTCTTTCCTTTAGCCTCAGCCTTTTCTGCTTTATCTGCTTTTTCTTTATCTTTTTCAGTCGACCGAGGTTCACTAGATCTTCTTTCGGTAAGGCTGGATATGTTTAGCATCATCATTCCGTGGCTCAGAAGCTCTTTTACACGTTCGCCTGTACCACCGCTCCATAAAATATCCAAAGACTGTCGACGGCTTGAACTTGCTACAAATATTTCGAAAAAAGAAAATAAACTCTTTGTAAGTATTCAGTTTTTCGGTAAATAATCAAAGATGCAGTCTTCCTAGAAATTAAGACATTTTTTAATCGTCTCTAAAACAAAAAAACCTTTGTCTCATTCAGCTCTAAATACTTACTGGAGCTGCTGCAGCTGGCATCTCCACCAGCCGAGCTCCTCGAGATCCAACTGGCTAAGCTGCTGTCCAGTTTGGTTCTATTTTTTATAGACGGACTCCCGGTGACCTCTTCTTTTTTATCATCGCTTATCGTTACATCATGTGTCTTAGGCATTACAGGTAAGGATTGTTGTGTTACCAATTTCTTACGAATCGATTTTTCCTTAGTTTGTTGTTGAATATCGTCGATTATTGGCGTCGAGTTAACAGCCTCAGGACTAAAGTCCATCGGCATTGGTTTGTAAGGTATAGGATCATCTTCGTCAGAGTAATTTTCATTGTTGTAACAAATTTCCTCCGGTGAATTGTTCAGGCTTATTTCCGTCCATTCGTCACCGTTTTGTTGAATAAACCCATTCTTTTTCTCGGAGTCTTCCGGCGAGACTATTTTTATCTTTTTAACTCTCGAAGAAGCAGAAGAAGCCAAATTCGAGAGTTGCGGTGTGGATGTACTCGCTTGATTCTGTAGAGTGTTGATATGTTTAACGTCCGTTGTTGCAATGCTTCTTGGACGATCTCTTTTTATGTATTTTCTAGGCTCAGTTGAGGACAAATTTAAATTACTTAGGCCTAGGTACTCAGAAGATGGATCGTTGTCAACCTATCGGAGAAATAATTTCATTAGCTCATTTCATGGCGCATATAAATTTCCTAACACTTACTCTACTTGGCAATAAACACGGAGGATTTGGCCCCATTTTTTCGGGGAGTCTTAGATATTCGTCGCTTGTATAATCCGTACTATCCGGTGATCCAGTGATACTAGAATCCGTAGGTGTGGCAGTATTCGTTTGATTTGAAGAATAATGGGGAGAATCTCCTGTTCGTTTTGCGAGATAATCAGTTCCGTCGTATCTTCGTGTCTGCAAAATGACATGGGATATCATTATAGTCAATGTTTTATGCTCCGTTGAGAAACTCGGCGTATATCGACAATTACCCGGTGAATTTCATCGCTAATACATTCCAAATTGCGCAAGGCTTCTGCGTAGGTCATTTTTGCCTCTGCTACTGATCTTTCCAGCACACCAACTCTCAACTTTTGTTCATCTAGCATTTGGTTGAAATGAGCCTTCATCTCGTAGTACGGCCTGCGCAGTTCGGTCATTAAAATGATTATTTTGTTCTGTTTATGATGGTGTGAAATGAGGTTTTTATTATTTATTAAGAAAGTGATAATTTCGACAAACCCTGTTCAATGCAGATTTTGTAATGTAAAAAAAAAATACTAGAGAACATGCCATTTATACTGAGTAAACAAAAATTATGTAACAAGCGAGGGGGTGAGTAATAGGATATTTTTAATTTCACTAAGAAATACCAGGAGTAAATAATGTTGAAATATAAAATATTCCAATAGCTCAAACTTAATTGTAGCAATTCAAATATAATGAAATAAAGTTGAAGTAAAATAATATTTACTATCCTACTTACAACATGAGCAAGTTGTGCCTGTAGGCGATACTGTTTATCAGAAGTAAGCTGCGGCGTGCACCCATACTGCCAACATTAACATAACCAGGACGTAAATACTCTAATTCTACGTATAAAATGTAATTAAGAAATAAATTATAAAATCAGTAAGTAAATAAACAGATTGGTAAGGAAATAAATAAATAAATAAATGAATAAATAAATAAATAAATAAATAAATAAATACGTATCCCGTCACCGTGTGTGTTTCTCTTGAAATATTAAAAATATGCATGCTCTTGTGATGGTTGAAAAGAACGGGAATTATTTAAAAACTACCACAGATTTTAAACTCTGACCTGAGGAAAAATTTTTCAAAGATAATCAATGATTTGAGTTAAAATCGAATTATACATGAAATAGATTGTTCGTTTCTGTTCCTTATGCTTTTTGAGGTAAGAATTGATAAATTAGAAATTCAGTATGCTAGATAATAGATAGCTTGATAAGAAAAACGTTAAAAATTAACAGAGAAACACACAGTCTGGAAAATAGAGAAAAAAAATTCTTTTTTAAATATCCAAGCAATTAGGTATATTTTCGAGCAAATAAATATAATATAATAAATATCATAAATATCTGAATGAATCATGCGACGACGACTGCTACTTAAATTAAATTTAAAAATAAAACATTTGAGTCAAGCTTAGTATAATGGAAAACTGTTCAAAACGATGCTTAAAATGTATACAAGAATCGTTATACCTCGATTTAGCAATGGCGCGTTTTAATTCCCTCTGAAGTCTTTGAACGTTATGTTCGGCTCTGTGATAAAGTGCCGTTGTTTGCCTATGCTCTACCTCAGAGAGGGCTCGTTCGTGCTCTGATTCATTAACTCTTGAAGTGGCATGATTCAGCATTTCCTAAAATCAAATATAGAATTAAAATGGAAATCGTAAAGATCAAGATAAAACAAATTCAATTAATATTAGCACCTGCCACGCGTGGTCAAAGCACCTTCCCTCAGTTCTGAGACCTTCTTCAGCAAGATAAACCATTTCTTTAGCTGCTGCATGCTGGCTATTAGCTCTCTCAAATCTAATTGCTGCTTTCTGAGTCTCTTGCAGCGCCTGAGAAAGCAAAAATTAGTTTAAAAATAAACGTTTTTAATTTATTAATGGTCTAAAATATTAATCTAAGGTCACCTCCTTCGCCTTGAACCTTGAGTCGTAATAAGGTCTCGATTTCTCGATACAGGCACCGAGTTTTTTTGCCAATCCATCGATTTTGACTGTAGATTCGCAGAGTAGCTGCCTAAACGTGGCTCTTGCTTCCTAAAATTTGTTTGTTAATTGGATCTTGGATAATAGATTTTTTATTTTTTTTCGCATAAAATGTGGGACAATGTTTGAGATTATTGAGACCTGTATACTGTAAGCAAATAGGATACTTTGATAAATAAATTTATTTTGTCATTTATCACGGGGAATAAAACTACTCCTAGAGTATTAAGCACTATCTAGTCTATTTCTATCTCGCCAAATGGTCAAAGGCTGTGATTTAGTCACACACACCCCATTATCCATTTGTCTCTCTACTTGATGATCAGTTAATCGACTCAATCAAATCTAGTCGTAAGCAGTTTTCAACCTGGTCCGCCTACTATATCAATTTCATTTATCATACTGCGCCTCAACTTTTCATACACATATATATATTCTTTTGATAAATATAGCATTTCAAACGTGGGGAAAAAAAATTATCGTTACGAATTATACGAAGCTAAATTATTCGAGAATAAATAAATAAATTTGTTGAAATTTTTGTTTTTCAATTTTATACTTACGTCCAAATCGACTTCTAGTTTGTTTATATCGTCTGTGGCAGTGTTTAGACGTTCCAATTCAATCTGAAATAAAATATATGGGAGGATTTTTATTTTTTTTTATTTTTATTTTTTTTTGAAATTTGGATTTGACTGAACTTTTTTTTCCTTCCACTGAATAATAACGTCAAATTTTTTATTTTTTTTCAACATGCATCCTGAATCAGCGTTGTTATCTAATTTAAACTTATGACCTTACTTCTTTGTAAGAGTTGGTTATAAGTATGACCGCATACTATGTGTGTACTTTCACATGTTAGATCATAATTTAAAATAGAATAGGAAGAAAAAAAAACCGGTGTATGTAATTATTTCGAATAATTATTTGTAACATGTTAAAAAATGAGCACAGCTTATGATTACGGGTATTTTGTATTTGTAAAAAATTCCAAGCACGAAAAGAGAAAAAATAACAAAATTAATTATCATTCAACGATTAACGATAAATCTGTCACACTGTTTCACATCAATTGTGAAGATCTTAATTAAATAAATAAGTAATTACATTCAAATACTTCAACGAATGTCAATACCGCGATTATACCCTAATAATCTAGGGCAAATATACGTTAAATATATTATAACGGTTTATTTTACCTGGACTCTCGGGTCAACCGCATCGTCAATTCGTTCGGAATCATTTCCAATATCCTTCTGGTCTCGTCCGCTCATTATTAGTTAAATAATTAACGATATTTGAAATTTATTTACAAATTTACATGTCACCCGCATCGTCTGCTACATCCATAACCGCCATCTTGAATTAAGGAATGAATATGACAGATGTGTGAAATGCGAGAGCGTGAAATGATTAAAACAGCAATGATAAATCACAGATATCGTAGAAAGAAAAAACATATCCGGATCTAGAATCGATTGCTAAAATTTTTATTCGTCTCAAATATTCGAATCACTTTACTTCTTACCGCGAAATTAAACATTTCTACATGTTAGTTTATGCAGCTCGATTGTCGGTTGTTAGGTTATGGACCATGGGCGTTTTTTAGTTTGACTAGGCACCGCTAGATGGCGTTGACAGCACATATCTTAAACGATGCGGAGTAGTGGTTGATGTTCAATTTTCATTTTTCGTCAGTATTTATTCTGCACTCAAACCGATCGCGTGTGTTGTGCGACAAGAGGTGACTGGAGTATTATAGCGGTAAAGGTCAAAGCGAATTTAAGCGAAGTGGTAAATTACCGATCCGCATTAAAACAACTGGTTTAACATTCAATCCTTTTCCCTCGGTAAGTAAATATAGAATTTATAATCCACTTTGTGATACATTATCCATTTATTACAATGAATCTTACAAGCTATGGGGGTACAATAAACACATTCGTTGTGCGTCTTTATAAAAATTTCATCGTCCAGGTAGAACAAAGTTCGATTATTTAAAAGAAAAATTAAAAAAATAAATAAAATATATGTATATACATACATATATATGAATAAATAATGAAAAAGAATAAATAATAATCGTAATAATAACCGTAACGGTCTACGACTCTTAGGCACGATTCGGTTTTAGTTTATCTTACTTTCTATTCTGTTATTTTTACCGTATTCTCTCAGCTCGAGACGAGAGCTGCACCCATGGGAACCTCCAGCTACTTTTCTCATTGCTAAATACATACATACAAAGAGATCCATCCGCTGCGGAATCGTTATAATAATAATAATAATATTAATAATAATAGTAATAATAATAGTAATAATAATAGTAATAATAAGAATACCTAAATTAACCACTGAAGAGACGAAGGCGGTTAATTAGGTTCATAAGACGAAATAAAAACGGCAAATAATGTCCAATTTTTTTTTTTTTTTATTTCATCTAATTTTTATTTCTTTTCTTGCGAAATGAAAGATTATTGGGAAATTTTTTTTTTTTTCACAAGTTTTAGAAACATAAAAAATTTCGAAATCTGATAAATCTAATACATCACGACTTTCGTAAGTATAATATAATCTGCGTATAAAATACATAAAAGTAATCTACCAACTATACATAGGTATAGGTATACATGCATGTAGTAGGTATATACGTTGGTATTTCGAGGTATGATTTCTCTTCGAAAACATTAGCAATACAACAAGCTCCCTTCTGTACCTGTAAAAGTGAGTATAAATAAGTAAGTAAATATGTATGTGTCACGTAGAAAATTCCGTATAATCTTGCAGTTCGTGCCGAATTACAATCGAGAGTTTTACAGACGCGCGGACGGGGACCAAACCTTCTTTTTTTTTCTTTTACTTATAATCATATCGCGGCTGTTTCTTCTCACAAAATAATACAATTACACTGTATTTTATAAACATGTAGATATGTAATTTTATTGACGATTTCTCTTCGCCAATTTCATTACTATCATCATTATCATCATTATTATTATTATTGTTATCTATCCATTTAGTTTGCTTATTTCTCGTCTATAGGTATAATATAATGAGACGAATAGTGCAATCGGGAAGTATTATAATCGTTGCAAATCAATTATTACCCTATACGTATTCGCGGAATAATTTGAATCTTAATTATTTTACCTCCAGCTTACGATCATTGATACGTAAATCTATTCTTATATAGGTATATTCAAATTGACTTGTAATTACGTGTTATTATCGCCGTTCGATTATTATACACGTTCCTAAATCCGGGATAGAGAGAGAAAGAGAAACACAGAAAGAAACTATAATGATTGACGTTATTAGCGATGTATCTGGTATAGACCTGCATATACGATCATTTCTCGTCTCGCCGTCCAGGGTATACCTACAAATTTTTATCAATCTCATTGTCGAATGGAAAAATCATTATTAAACAACAATAAAAAAAGGAAAGAAAAACATCGATATTTAGTTTCAATCGTATAAACAAACGTAAGTTACGCCCCATTTAACAGGCGTGAAAGTTTATTAGAAAATTACGCCCACTCGATAATAAACAGCGATAATTTATATTCATATATACATAAAGAGTTTCGGAACTTATATTATCACTGCAGCAACGGAGGGGGAAAACTAATTGCCGTTGAATTTGTAATAATTAATTATAATCACTTATAAACCAAGTTTAACGCATATAAGTCAAATTACGTGCGTGGCGAAGATTAAAGGTTGAGAATAATCTCATTCTTAGTATTATTTTATTTAGTTTTATTTTCTTGAAAAATCAATTCATAAAATTGATCGAAAAAATATTCGTGAATCTTTTTTGTTTACTATTTTTTTTTTTTATCAAATTTGAGTTTCATTACTAACAGATCCGAAAAAAAATTGAAAAAAAAAACTGACTCAAGTCTGTCTACGTCTTGTGTTGCTATATAGTTACGATTCTGTATACATACCTATATACGTATATCATGTCTACATAAATGCACAAATATTTATGTAACACTTAATAAAGAGCAAGATAGTTACGCAACGTGAACAGCTATATTTGCAAAATGCATGTGAATGATGTAGAAGCAGTTATATGTATGTACGTATTTTTGATATCGTAAAAACAATATGAAAAAAAACGTGAGATTTAAGCAAACAGGAAACTTAATATATTATCTACTTTAACTCGTTTTTCTTTTTATTTTTCCTTATTTTCTTATCGTTCTCCGAATCCTTAGCCGAAACCCGCACAAGTAGATTGTGTACATCGAAAAGGTTCAGTAGAAAAGATAAAAAAAAAAAATATCTACATAATTATTTGTACCCATGTTAAAATCTGCGGCTTCAGGGTAACACGTATATTAAAAAAAAAACAACAGAAAGAACAGAAAGGATAAAAAATAGCGTATGAAAAAATTTCAGTATAAAGAGAGTTAAAATAAAAGAGAAGAAGAATTACTCGCATGAGAAAGTACAGGGAAAGTGTCTTGAAACTCTAATAAGGCATAGGTACACATGTGAGCTATGTATAGATATAGGATATATATTGTACGCGACGTGTATGAAGAGCCGTTTGTTAGCTTAAACTTGAACACATAAGTATACATATAATGTCCGTTTGTAGGGATGTGCAGTACCTATAGGTATATGTAACTGAATCAGCTGTTACCGCTGAAACTACTATGAATCAATGAATATGTTTTAACATAATAACATCTGCACGACTGCAACCGAGACTGCCTTAGATCTATATAAATATAGAAACTCAAAGATCCCGCGAATTGGAAGATAGAGAAAAAAAAAAATGATAATGAAAAAATAAAAAAGATTCGACAAAATTACGTATAATTTTATTTTTCTATCATATATAGAAGTACATACATATGTATAGCGAAACGCGTATCTTGGGGATGTAGAAATACATATATATAGATCGAATATAGGAATCAGTCAGTGAAAACCGGACGTTGCTGGTTACGCTCTGAAAAATTGTATATCTCTAAAAACGGCGGTGATTTTATTTTTATTTTTTTTTTTTTTTTCTTTGACAATCGTACAGATTCGTTTTTTTCCAGTGTTTGATATACATACAGGGTGTAGATATGTATTAAAAATATGCGTATGTATGTATGTAACCGCAGGGTTTTAGAAATATGTACTTCACAAAAGCTTGTAGTAATAAAATTTGCAAATTGAATCGTCGACTCGTCTTTCGAAACCGGTTTTTTGTTTTTCTTATTATAATTATTCTGAGCTCGAAGCGTTATACTGATACATATAGCATTAGCCGTTCGTTATGTACAACAAGAGAGTCGGAATATGCACTAACTAAACCGCAAGAACAAAAACGAAAAAAAAAAAAAAAAAACCTTACAATAGTCGGAAATTCCAACTACAAAACGGAAACTAAAGAAAAATATACAAGTAATAAAAGTTTGGAATTTCCAAATATCTATTCACGAATATTATCAAATATAATTGGCTTTTCCACGTAGTTCATTATGTCTGTATATACACCTATAATATACATGTATCATTATCTACGGGTGAGAAAAACTATATACTGTTATCATCGCCTCCGTCTCGCTCGCTACTACCCACCCGTAAGAACAGAAAATGACATGACGCGCTAGTCACCCTGTACACACAGCTACATACCGTATACTATAGATATAAATGTATGTATAAGGTACAGTGAGTAAGTAGAGAATGACAAAGGTTGTTTGGTGCCCGGCGACACGGACTCGCCGACAACGGAGAGCCTCGGTGAGACGGGTACTCACGGGTACTAAAGCCAGGCGATCGGCGGTCCGCGGTCGGCGAACGGGCGCGCAGTTCAGTCGGTGGCTGGCACTGCCATCCACGTCCTCTAATACGCGTTCATGGTACCGTGTGGCGGTCCTATACGTATAGAAAATATCCTATGATTGTGGGGCAGGGGGGAGGGTGCTCGATGTATACACAAATCCCCACCTCGACTAACAACCGACCACTGTACTTGCCGATCTCCCGACTAAACCCAACCAAACGGCAAAGCCGAAGACTACGTTGTTCGTTAGTTTGGTCGGCCGGCCGTTCGTTCGACGACAATACACACCAACACTCGGTCGTCAGATTTTTTTTTTCAGTCACTCACAATCAGTCGAACAGTGAGAGAGCCTTTGTCAAGTTGATTATATTTTCCTTTATACATTATACTTTAGTTGGAGAATACACTTATTCAAATTCGCGATTATTATATTACAGATTTATACATGTACGCAAAGTCTTACGGTAGACAAACGAGAGTAGATAATAGTTATAGTTAGTATTCTTATCTCGGAAACAACGAACTTGTACAGTTTCTTTACTCGTTCGTTTATTTATTTATTTATTTATTATCTATTCATTGTTGTTAATTGTCTAAGATTAATTTCAATTATCTGTTAAAAGTGTGGTAAATGATCAAAGAATTTTTCTTTTTTCTTTTTTTTTATCATCTTAATTATAGTCACGGTACATAATAATAATAATAATAATAATAATAATAATAATAATAATAATAGTTATTGTGCGCGCGGTTCTCTAAAAACATCGTGCGAGACTCTTTTCGATATCATTGTTATTGCCAAGAATTGAAATCTCCGCTGATAGATGTATACCAACACACTACACTATAGGTTGCTGGCTTGAGATATTATATTCTGTGTGTAACGCGGTAAGTAATTTGTCGCTCCTTATAATAGATATACACAGAGTCTCTCTGTCTCTTTCTCTTATTTCATTATCCTTTCGAAACAATTCGAAATCTGTTAGGTGTTATTCGCCTCTATAATTTGAAAATCTAAATAACGTATAATTCGCAAAATATCTTGACAAAAAAAAAAAAAAACGGCCAACCGTCTGTTTCCACCAAATTCTGTTTATTATTATTATTATTATTATTATTATTATTATTATTATCATCACATCATTGTTATTACATATAATTCTTTCCTTTCAAAGGGTTACATACATATGTATATGTATACGTATATAAATCTATTTAGGAGATTAAACCCATTATACTATATACATAGATACATTATGTATACACTATACAACGATCGTATCGTCTTTTTTTTTTTTTTTTTTTTTTTCTTCGTTGGGTGTGCATGTGTGACCTTTTGTATGTTTACTAATAGACGCGATCGTGTGTCACATATCTGCCTCTAATTAGGTTCTTTGAATAGTTTAAACTACCATTTCCTGTCGTCGAAAAAAAAAAAATAACGATCTTTTCCCTCCTAGACAAAAAGTATAGGTATATTACTTTAGATCTATAATATATGTATACATAAATAACACATTCTCTATTAGGTATGTATGTACGTAAACAACGAAACGTGCGTGTAATACGTATCATAGATAATTTAGATTTCCTGTTCATTGATTTTTACACGATTTTTAGATTCTAATTTTATTCGATATCTATTTTCTGTTTCTTTCTTCGTTTCATTCTTTTTTTTTTCTTTCTCTATCTCTCTCTCTCTCTTCTATATGTACGTGATTACGCAGGTATTATTTTTTTCACGTATCTTTCGATCCATGTATCTTGTCTATCTATATATCAATCCACGTATATCGTATAGAATGTCGACGATCCTGGGTTACAGTTACTTCACACGGATTTTGCCCCGTCTCATTTTATTCCTTTTTTTTTTTTTTTTTTTTCTTAAATTCTTTTTATCTTACTTCTATATTTTAATACCGAAGAGATCAAGAAAATTTTTAATCGCTATTACTCAGAGACGGGAAGCGTTATACCCATACATACATATAATCTACAATCTTTACACATATACGTATATCTATACCTATATCTATAGACAGTGTCACGAACGGGCTGGTGGCAACTAGAAGTCTCCGAGCCCAGGGGCGGTAGACGTAGACTAGACGATAATATATAATAAATGAATTTATTCATTTCGTCGTATTTTCAACCACTGCGTAGAATACTATACTTACTTCTTTTTTTTTTTTTTAATTCATTATAAGTAATTTAGGAAATTCGAAGACTTCCAGGCATAATAACGTTTATATGTACGCATTTTTATTACATTTTTTTTTTTTTTTTTTTTTTTTAATTTTAACTCAATCTCGTCTTTTATATATGCAGTCTTAATTTTATTATTTTTGTTTTCTCCTTCCTCTTTTTGGTTTTTTTTTTTTTTTTTCTTCAGACAGACGAGACAAATTCCTAAATCTATGAAATACTTATATATCGACTATATGTTATATTACTCGCTGTTCTTATCTTAAAGCGCAATTCAATAATCCGTTTATTTCATCAGATTATAAACAATAATATATAATATTTTGTGTATACGGTTTTTTCAATTTTTTTTTTTCATTGTTTTTCAAAACAACATCGAGCATTGCTTGATTTCTTGAGTCGCCTGATAAAATACTTTTTTGTCAACATTATTATTACTTTCACGTATTGTTAATTATAATAACAATTATTGTTTTCAATGATTATATATGATATATACGTATACATAAAGAAATTGCGACAGAGTGTAAAAAAATAAATAAAAATGAAGAAAAAAACGAAACCAATATTATTTTCATATTTAATCAATATCGAAGATATTCTGTAGTTAAATGTTATACTGCAGGATTAGTTTTATACCCTTTAAATTGATATTTATTTGTCAATATTCTATATTATACATCTTACCGTACATATATTTGTATCTGTAATAAATACGCGTATTCTCACGAACGACTAGAGGTTTAATGAAATTTTATTATTTTCATCAATCGATTATAACTGCGGTATATTGCATACGATTCACATCGTCACACAGCATATATACGTATCAATATGTATATATATACCTATATACATAGATGTGTATATTTATACTCTGAATCAATTGCACAAACGAATCACTGCAGTGATCAGTCAGTCAGACAAACAAACACGCCCCAATATATTACGAAGTATATATATACATACGTATATCGTCGTATATCTCGTCTCGACGGTACAACACATACGTACCATTAAATAAATATCTTTACAGGTATATAATATGCATATGTACACAGCCGTTATTAGTTACATATACTCATATAGGTATGTATAATCGAGTTTAAATTTTGATAATTTATTTCATACATATTTTAGTTATATTTTTTTTTTTGCATACTGATATATCCATACCTATACTATAATTAAATGTGCAATGTTATCTTGCTGCTGCACTTTCTTTATGTATGTGTATGTACGTATATGTACATACATACATATATGAAAAGGGATTTAGGACAGGGAAAATAAATAAATTAACAAAATATATACCGTGCGGTGCAGATTTTTTCTTTTTATCTTTTCACGTTTATAAATTAATATACGTCTGCATGTATGTAAACCTTATACCTATTAAAGGTATATGTATGGTACATATACGTAGGTATAATTATATGCGTGCAGAGTTTGCGGTGGGTCAATTAGAAAATGTTTGACGCACTTTCTCCGTGACATTGTTATTATATTATTTATCCTCATATATATCTATAGGTATATGTATAACTGGGGAAAACTATATCAAATTTTTTTTTTTTTATATTTTATTTTATTTCTATTTTTGGTTTCTGGGAATTTGCGGTATACTTATAAATATTTCGCAATATAATAAGTATATAATATATTCATATTTATATATATGTTTATTATTACGCGGAAATATTCGAAAGAGAAGATTTATTACTGAATTCACGGAAGACTAAACAATAAAAAAAAAAAAAAACAAAAAACAAAAAGCACAAAAATTAAGATAAAAAATTCAAATTAATATCAACACCGCGCAGACACGCAATCCTTCTTTCTCTCTCTATATTTTTACCTGGAATATAGTAATACAATACCATCGACCTATGAACCCTGCTTGCTCTCGTCTCGACGTGTATATATATACCTTATAGCCTCAATGATTATATTATATGTATATATGTATGTATATATAGTTGTTTTTCATATATGATCTCTTCGCGTAATTACTGCGCTGGCGTCAACGCACTATTATACAGGCAATTATTTCTATAATTATAATATTAATAATATTGATAATCACAAGAACGGGAATTCTTTCCTGGTTAGTAATGATATGATAATTAAGAATAAAAATTCTCTGATGATCTTTCTCCCTCAATACGTGCTATATGCTATATTTGTTATGTGTATATAATATAATAGGTATATAATTCATGCACATATATACATACATATATTTATTTATTATCAATATTTTTTTTGTTTCCTGTATATTTTCGTTTCATTTATTCTCTTATCATTCGTATTATTATGATTATTATATACCGTAGTATGCATATACATATAGGTAAAATATTTTTATAAACTGTCCGGTAACTATAAGCTCGGTCGTCTCTTAACTCAATCTTAGAGAACGGTGATTATCGTATTAACATGCAATAGACACGTGCATGGTACATGATGGTGGTGATGATGATGATGATGATGCACGGTATTTGCGCGAGCTACTAAAATAAACGGTGTCCTTCTTCTTCTTATTCTCATTCTCATTCTCATGCTTATTCTCCTTTTTATTCTTTGCAGTTGCTGAGAAGTACGCGATGTATGTATGTATGTATGTATGTATGTATGTATATATGTATATATATATATATATATATATATATATATAAATGTGTATTACATACGTAACACACGTTTTTATACTTGTGGTTATAGATCGCGCGTGCGTTGGTCTCTATTTCTCTATCTTGTAAAAAATAAATAAATTTCAAAAAAAAAAAGACAATGAAACTTCATATCTAGTCAACTGAAATACGCATAGTACATTCATACATAATAACATTAGTTAGAATCACAAACTAAAAAAATTGTGAATAATTATAGAGAAACGAAAAAAAAAGAAAAATAAATGAATAAAGAAAAAGAGAAAAAAATTAATCCGCTTCATTTCTGAGAAATTTTTATGCAGTCGAATAACGAGACGATATTATTGAATATATATAGATATATATTTTTTTTCCTCCTGGTCTCATGGGAATCCCGACGATGATATCCACAAAAAAAAAAAGAAAAAGAAGAAAACTAAATTCATTTTATCTACTTGTTTACTTATTAATTCATTTATAATATTTATTTTACTTACCATCTCAATCGATTTGTTTTTTAATTTTATTTCTCCTGCTATACTACCTACCTAGATATCTACCTATACGCGGACACAAATCGAGAATGAGTCATTCACCAGGTGACAGGGAATATCTTGTGTTCACTAGTTCTTTACCTTGAAAAAGAAGTTATGCAATATTATTAGCACTGGGTTAAATTGGTTTTATACATACATGTATACACATTTGTATGTATGTATACGTACGTATCTGTGAGATGTGAAAAGATGAGAAGAACTCGAATCAATTTTCAATGTCAATTTATCAATATATAATCGGTTGTCGAATTTTGCTAAGTCAGCTTTTTTTTGTGTTTTTTTTTCAGTTTTTTCTATTTATATATTTTCTTCGATTCACATCTTTTATTTATTTATTTATTCATTTTTTTTTATTTTATTTTTTTACGTTCGTTTACGATCGGTCACGTCATTCGTTTTATTATTTCTTACTAAAACCATATTATTACTTATACGATTAAACTGCTGCTGCTGCTGCTGCTGCTGCAGGGCTTACGGATATTTTCAACACGATTCAATCAGAGTTATAAATTTCAATATAACTGATCAAAACTGTTTACGCAGAATGATCAAATACCAAGAAATGAAATACGATCACTAAGTGTAAAGTTTACATATTTAATAAAGTTACATCTATCCTGAAAGTTAATTTTAAACATTTTACAATGCAATTATCTTGCAGAACTTTATACTTAGTTTTTCCTCATTCGAGATAAGAAAAAAGATTTTTTATACCTTATATGTGAATAAAAAATATTACCATATATTCAGTACTTCCTTTTATAATAATTAATCACCAAATTAACAGAACATGTTATTCAAAATACAGATGTTTAACTTACAGCATAGATTTTCATTTTTTCCTTATTCATTTTGAAAACCAGCTGATTATTGTTTACAACAGTGCGATAGCTGAATCGTCGTTCGTTCTTTCGTTCGTTTGCTTGGTCGGTTTAAATTGTAGATCAGTCATTTACGGTATGATGAAACATGAAAGGATTTGGCCTTCGTGACCAAGGCTGAATAATGCTCGGACGTTGAACACAGTAGTGGTATATTATAGCGTGGGTTCAATTTGTATGACAAAAGATTCTAAGGGGTTTTTTTTTTCATATTTTTTCTCAGTACCAACAGGGATAGATTTTTAGTTACTTTTTTCAGTTGCGATGAATCCTCGATTTACATGTATACTGTATATTAATGTTTGAATTTTTTTTTCCAATTTTTTATTGCAGACGTTATCAACTCACGGTGAATATACAATCTTAATTGGGCTCTGTTACTGTGTAACATGAGGAATTCAACTCTACTAAAATGGGCGCAGAATTCAACGAACAACAAAAATCAGCCGAGCAAAAATGGCGGTAAATAAAGAATCTATAAAATTAATATTAATTTAAGGGAGGAGCTCAATGATTTTAATTTATTTCATTCTATCTTTTATTTATTTTTTTCAGCTGGTTCGAACAGAAATTGGATACATTCACCGGACGCTCTTCAAAAGGGTCACATTGCCTACTTAGTTAAGGTATAATTGATTTTATTGCCTTGAAATTATCAAGGACATTTAATTAAAACAAAGAAAATGAAAAAAATATAATCATTCTAATTTATCACTAATCAATTTTTAACAATCTCATAAAAAAACAGTATAAAAAAAAGGTCAAGGAAAGATCGTTCGTAGTAAAAATATCCTAAATAGTCATTTATTCATTTTTACCAAACAAATTTTTCGTCTAGACAAGAATGCTAATTTTCTCTAAAACGTATTCGAGTTTTAACCAACTCATCTGTTATGCTTCTTAAAATGTGTTCCCATTGATTATTATCATTCTTAATGCTGTTTAGTCTGGTATGCTGACTTTTATATTGAAAAAAGAAACTATTTTTCTTTCAATATCGAAGTTTATCGAGAAATTTTATTCCATTTATTTGCACTTTTTGTTAGCACTCTAAATTCTTCTTATATAATACAAGGATTTTGGGCTCCCACCTTTCGCAGTTACTACGTTCAATTTATTAAAACAAGATACCGGAATAGTCTGGAATCTTAGTTCAACGAACTTTGGATCCTGTAATACGTTTTAGTAGCTGAAAGTGGTGGCTGAACTGTTGAGCAACAGTTTTAAACTCATATACCTACATACCTAGTATACCAAACTTTTACTATTTGCCAAAAGTATATCTGTATCAGGTAGTGGATCGCGGTACTTTCTAATTTCACAACTGTAATACATTCATTCATGTTTTTAACATTTCACTACGCTATGCATTTCTTTATTCCATAGATTATCGTCAAAATATAAAACTTAGCATTATTTTATCGATTTACAGTATCTTGGTAGCACTGAGGTGGACCAGCCAAAAGGTATCGACGTAGTGAAGGAAGCCACTTGCAAGCTAAAGTTTAATCAACAATTGAAGAAAAGTGAGGGAACGAAGACCCCTAAAGTTGAATTAACCATAAGCATAGATGGGGTGGCTATTCAGGAGCCAAAAACTAAGACGACACCAAAGGTGGGATAGAAAGATAACTTAGATTTTTATATTTCATACATTATTTTTCCCAAATTCTGACCAGTTTTTATTTTCTACAGCGAATAATGCACCAGTATCCTCTTCACCGGATTTCATACTGCGCGGATGATAAGGGGGAGAAGAAATTCTTCAGTTTTATAGCCAAGGAAGAAGACGCGGAGAGACATACCTGCTTTGTTTTTGTAAGCGATAAATTATCGGAGGAAATAACTCTCACCATTGGTCAAGCTTTCGATCTTGCTTATAGAAGATTTTTAGAAACTTCTGGAAAAGATTTGGGTAGTCAAAGACGAAGCATGGTGCTACAGCATAAAATCAAACGTTTAGAACATGAAAATAATATCTACAGACAGCGGTTACAAGACATTGCTACCATCAAGGGATCGGTAAGGCAAAAAAAAATATTTCCAAATTTACTTTTTTATTTTGGAAGAGAAATAATCCGTTTTTAAAACCCAAAACTGTTTTATTTCGCACAACATAACAAGATATCTCGATTTTCAGAACGACGTTTCGTTATACCTATCTCAGCACAATCTACCAGACATTTTACACGTACCAGGGGCACCGATGTCTCCGGAAAGTTCTTCGTCTTCGCTTACTGACACTAGTAAACCCCGATTCAATGGTAGTTTGAGTAAATCTTCTCTCAGTTCAAACAGCGATACTAATGGGAATAGTTCCAATGGTGTTCAACAACCTCCGCCAGTGCCACCGAGGAGTTTTGAAAAAAGTTTCGACGACGATTTTATGGGGTAAGATGATAGATCTATTAAATGATGTAAAATTTTTGTTTTATGGTGTATTATTTTGATGAAAACTTTACCCTATTTTGTATTATTATCCTTTAGCAGCGAACCACCGGCACCAACAGTCGGCACTAAGCTAGAAGGGCTCCTCATGGACGAATTTGAGGAAGATTTTAATCCAAGAGCTCACGAAGGATTGACTAATGGAGCGGGATTTAATCATCAATCCAATAACAATCCAATATTAAACGGTCAGATGTCTTCGGCACAAGTTTTCTTCCCACAGGCTAACGGGGGCGCGAGTTCTCCGCCTTTGCGTGAGTTCTTTATTCTGTACTTCATTCCATGTAATTGATATTCAAATATTACCCCTAAATTGAATATATATATATCCGATTCATCTTCACAGTTGCTCCGCCACCAAAGGCTAAGGATTCTAGAAGGCAGAATGGAGTTAAAGAAGATTTGTTTGGCAGCGTTCCTTTCAACCCACAGGCTTCTGGGGGTAATAAAACTGAATTCAATGATCCGTTTGAAATGGGAGAGTTCGGGGCAACTACTGCTGCTCTAAATCCAAGTCAACAAGAACTGGAGAATGCTATCGGACTTTTAGATAAAAGGCTTCTAGAAATGAAGGTAAAAAGGAAGTTAATTTTTTTTTTTTATAAACTTCAAAGTTGCTGTGCAAAATGCTGAAATTCGTTTTCTTTTCTAGGATGGATTCAGCAGAGGCCTTTCAATCGGTACTGACGATTTTTCATTGGAAAGTTTAGATCCGTTGCGAAATTAAAATGAATTATCGTCACTAGAGTGTAAAAGGAATATTAAAATTATTATTCATAATAAAATGATGAAGAATTTTTATGGACAGAAAGGAAGAAATAAAGGAAGAAATGAAGAAAGAGGGGGGAAGGGAGTAATGTGTTTTGATAGTTGAAACGATTTATATAAAAGCTGTGAGGGTAGTATTTGAGCTGGAAGGACTAATAAGGAACAAAAAAAAAGACAAAACGTATGAAACCAAAATTAGTCAATTATTATACACTTGTTTATGGTGATATTTGATATTTATGATGATAATATAACTACGTATTATATAATTTTTATCATCTTCTTATATACCTAGTATTCTTGTCAATTATTATTATCTGAAGAAAGAAGGAAATGAAAAAGAAAATGAAATGAAATAAAATAAAATCTCGAAAAGTATGTAAATTTAGTTAAAATGGCACAAGTCATTGTTATCTATTGTCCGGCGAATTCAAGACAATCGAAATAATGTGCCTTTTTGCAAATAAAAAAAATTTTATGTGTAACGAGCTCTTAAATATTAATATATATGTAATAATTAATTATAAGAAGAATAATAATGCATATCTAATACAGCGGATAAAAAAAAAATCTGAAAATGAATAGCTTGAATTTGTTAATATCTTGCAGCTATTTAATAACTAATTAACTAACATACATATGTGTGTTTTCTATCGCACAATTAAAGTTATTATTTAAAAACCAGTAAATCCCAGTAATGTTGCTATCGAACTTAATGAACGGGACTAAATATTGATGATTATCGTAGGATTTTTTACCGTTGTAAATAATCTTGGATGCTTGTTAATTGTAAAATATAATTACAGTAATAATTTTTAGGAAGTAATTATTATTTTATAAATAGAAAACTTCATAATATAATAAATTACGTATAGATGTATACATATATATATATATATATATATATATATATATATATATATATATATATATATATATATATATATATATATATATATATATATATATATATATATATATATATATATATATATATATATATATATATATATATATATATATATATATATATATATATATATATATATATATATATATATATATATATATATATATATATATATATATATATATATATATATATATATATATATATATATATATATATATATATATATATATATATATATATATATATATATATATATATATATATATATATATATATATATATATATATATATATATATATATATATATATATATATATATATATATATATATATATATATATATATATATATATATATATATATATATATATATATATATATATACATACCTATATATATTTACAAAATTAATTAATGATTAAAGCGACCGAAGCAGACGCGTGAATGAAATTTTCTGAAAAGAGGAGAAAAAGAAACCGAAAGAAAAAAAAAATTAGGAGAAGCAAATAACTTGAATTTTATATTTCTTTTTATTTTATTTTATTTTTTTTCTTTACCTGAATATTGCAACCGCGACAATCATATTGTAATTCTAAGCCCTAAACAAAAGGCTCTACCTATAATTTTATAAACACCTATATTCCATTATACATAATTATAATCTAGCTTCTTATCAAATCTTGTTATATTCAAAGCAGAGATATACATACACCACTTGAATTATTATTCATTTATTACTCGTATTCGAGTTATTTAGTTAATATCTATCTATTTATCTACCTATCAATCTATTATTACGTATTAGAACATCTTTACTGCGATGGAATGAAAAAGAAAAAAAATTAATAACAAAAATAAATAGTTAACTGTGTATATATATTATAAACATTAATCAAATACGATATTGTTGCTCTATTGTTTAAGTATCATTATAAATATACATATTAAATGATTATTAAAAACTTTATTTTTTTTATGCCAAACAAAAAAAAACACTTATCAAACAAATACTAATTATTTTAAACTCATCATTTGTTCATCGCCATAACGTCCAAGACATTTTATTTATTATTTCAAAAAAGAAACAAATTTTTTTTTCATCTACTATTCAAATCATCAATTAATTCTATTACATTCTCCAAATTATCTGTTCAATTATGCAAATAACTAAAAATATCATTTACTTTCTATTCGTCGCTCTAATTTCTTCCAATTATTGTCAACCTTCTCGATGTTCTGCAATTGTGGACTGCGATAATCAATCATGCGATCCGTATTACCAAGAAACTAAACAGGAATTAGCAGACGAAATTGACGACGTTAATGATTATATGCAAATGGTTGCGGACCAGCTAACTAATGACGTAAATACATAAATACTTTAATCCTTTCTTTTATACTTTCAATGAACTCTTCTTAAAACTCATTTTATCTGCATATTCATTTCCTGTGTTCCAGGATGTTATTGTCGTTCGTGCTATAAGGACCAGATTTACCACTCCGGATATAGAGAATACATTAAAACCAGATAGTTTAGCTCTAGAAGCAGGAGACTTTGCATGTGATCAGCCAAAGGTCTCAACGCTGTTTGAATATTTAATCTAAACCAGCAAGAAATTTTATTGAAAGTATATTCTATATCAATTTTATTTATATTCAGGATACTACAAGTCTAGTGACTATCCCGTCGCCCAAAGCTGATAGCGAATTACTGCACAAAGATGAGAATATATCGTCATTTGATACGAAATTGAAGGAAATGAAACAGTTTTTTTTTGAAACTGAAAAATTGCCAGTGAAAATGGAAAATTCAACGCTGAGAAATCTAGAAGCAGAAATCATCATGCCCTAGAGTTACAACAAGATGTTATAATTTTCTTACGATTAATTAATAAAAGCAAATTATAATTTATATCTATTTCTATTCTTGAAATGAAAAGAAGAAAGTAAGATTGATTTTTTTTTGTATATTTTTTTTTATTAAATTTTCTCTCTTCAACTAATATACATGTTTGCGGTGATTACAGTAGCACGACGTCGCATCATCGTGTATTTTCTATCGATTAACAGTACTCATTCAATAATATGTAATAATAACAATGATAGGATAATGTAGAGGAAAATCGTTCAGAAATACGTATTAAAATAATGAAATTTTTTTTTTTTTTTTCAACTGATTAAATTCAAATTAAATAGTATATACCAAACAAAAAGTATATTTTGTATTTTTTTTTTGTCATTCAAATATGAATGAATGAAATATTGTATTTTAAGAAAAGTTGTTGGGTTCAATTTAATCAATTACTTTTAAAATGTAAAGATTTCTCATCATGTTTATCTAAGTTTTATTTTATTGAAAACGATTATTATCCTGACTACAAATCATCATCAATCAATCGATCATTACATCAATCGAGAAAAAAAAAAAAAAACTCATTGAGTTTTTTTTTTATTTATGTTACATTTATTTAGTCGGGTGATGACAATATGGAACGTTGTTGAATGATTCCCCTCCTGTTCAGGGCTTTTAGTTTCAAGTTCGACTCTTTAACTATTCATATTTATGATTTAGCCAGTGTTTCCGCCTTAGCTACTACCTCTTTTATTGGTCCAACCATGTAGAAGGCTACTTCTGGAAGATGGTCATATTCTCCAGCCAATATCTTTTGGAAACCTTTGATCGTCTCAGCCAAAGGTACAAGCTTTCCAGCGTGTCCAGTGAAAACTTCAGCGACCTGTTTGAGAAAAGAGACAAAAGAACAGAAAAATCATTATTTATTCCTTTTTATTTCCGTTTTTTTTCTCTTCAAAGAATTCCGTACCTGGAAAGGTTGAGAAAGGAATCTCTGAATTTTACGGGCTCTAGCGACGGTGAGCTTGTCCTCTTCAGACAACTCATCCATACCCAAAATGGCAATGATATCCTGAAGGGATTTGTAGTCCTGAAGAATTTTCTGAACGTTACGAGCGATGTTGTAATGCTCATTACCAATGATGTTAGGGTCCATGATACGGGAGGTAGAATCCAAGGGATCGACGGCTGGGTAGATACCTAACATTACCAGAAGACAGTGTTAATGAAATTCCCCCGAAGTCCAAAGATTCGTTACAAAATTCACAATAAATTCAAATTACCAAGCTCAGCAATTGCACGAGAAAGTACAGTTGTGGCGTCCAAATGAGCGAAGGTAGTGGCTGGAGCAGGGTCAGTCAAATCGTCAGCAGGCACGTAAATAGCCTGCACGGATGTGATGGATCCTTTTGTTGTGGTCGTAATACGTTCCTGCATGGTACCCATGTCAGTTGCCAAAGTTGGCTGGTATCCCACAGCAGATGGAATACGACCCAGAAGAGCAGACACCTGGAATTGAAGAGGTAGATGTTTTAAACGATTAGAGTTTCGATTTTTCAGTTTGTTAAACTCTGAGAGAGAAATCTGTGCCTCTTGGAGTTTAAATCAAGCCTAAAAACTTCATTTTTGACATTATTTTTACCTCAGAACCGGCCTGAGTGAACCTGAAGATGTTGTCAATGAAGAGAAGCACGTCCTGACCTTCTTGATCACGGAAATATTCGGCGACTGTTAAACCGGTGAGAGCTACTCGGGCACGAGCACCGGGAGGCTCGTTCATCTGACCGTACACAAGTGCTACCTTGGAGGTCTTGTCTTTTAGGGAGATTACTCCTGACTCAATCATCTCGTGATAAAGATCGTTACCCTCTCTGGTACGTTCACCCACTCCAGCAAATACTGAGTAACCACCATGAGCCTTAGCTACGTTGTTAATCAACTCCATGATCAAGACAGTCTTTCCTACACCAGCACCTCCGAAGAGACCTGAAATTCATATTTTATTTAGGATTCTGGAAGATCAGTTTGAGCGGAAATTACTGTTTTTTATCCCTGAGGGACTGGATAAACATTAAAAGGACAAAATTCGATAAGGTTCTGATAAAAATTCAATAATTTCCGTTTAAAGTCATTAATTTTCGTCATTAAAATTACCAATTTTTCCTCCCTTGGCGTACGGGGCTAGGAGATCAACGACCTTGATACCAGTCACAAGGATTTCCTGTTCTACAGACATCTCTACGAATTCTGGAGCCTCGGCGTGAATAGCCGCGCGTTTGTCGGTCGGAACTGGGCCACGCTCGTCAATGGGTTCACCAATGACGTTGATAATACGACCAAGAGTTTCTGCGCCGACTGGAATACGGATTGGGAATCCAGAGTCGAGTACAGCCTGGCCACGAACAAGACCCTCAGTACCTTTGGGTGAATAACAAAAATAAAATAATAATAATGTTAAATATTGTTTATTTTTAGTAATTTTTTGAGCAGAATAATTAGATCCTATTCTTTTGATCTTTCTATGTTTTTAGTATTGATTTTACCATCCATAGCAATGGTGCGGACGGTATTTTCTCCCAAATGTTGAGCAACTTCCAACACCAGCCTCGGAGATCGGTTTTGTACTTCTAAAGCGTTTAGGATTGGTGGCAAGTCATCCTCGAACTGTACGTCTACTACGGCACCGATGATCGCCACAACTTTACCTGCCGAACCGGAGGCACCGGCCTTTGGGGCGGCGGCAGCCTTCGCATATTGTCGGTCTGTAATTAATAAAAAAGAACAATTTAAACATAAAAGTAAAAAGCAGAGAAAGAAAGAGAAGGGTACAAATTTTCACGGTTTTTTGATGAATAAATTAAACAGAATGAAACTTTGAACGGGGAAAAAAAAGTTTTAATATGGTTTTTTATTTTCCATTATTGCAGTGATTCGATCAGGGAGAAATGAATTTTGGCGAATTTTTGTCATTTAGTTTGAAAATAAAAATAAAGGAAATGTAAAAGAAAAAAAAAAAAAAACGAAAATATAGTAATATTCTGTAATTTTATTAGAGAGTAAATGAATGAACCGGTGCCAAAGATTATGACACAGATAGATATATAATAATAGCGAAAATGAATAAGAAGAATATAACTGAAAAGTGAATGAAAAAAGAATAAAATGAAAAATTCGACTGACATTACTACGGATTTTGGACAAAGTATTGATCTTCTAACAGCTATTTTGTCTCTTATGAAACCGTGGACACAAATCGGTGGTTTAATTATTACATAATAGATGAAAAAAAAAGTTGTGAATAAAGATTGTCTCTCATGTGAGAAAAAGAAAAGAAACAAAAAATAAAAAAAAATTGTCATATGGAATAGGACAGAAACGACATCGTAATACGAAGAGTTTGAACGTGGAATTTAATTGTTAAATAGTTAAATAATTTTTGAGGCTTTTCAAAAACTATGTACCCAAAGTTTCATGAAGATTAGCAGAAATCAGCTTATGAATTTCGCCGCATTGCGAAGAGATCTAACGAAAATTCAATATGGCGTCTTACGATACACAAGTTATATTATTAAATTTTTTTTATTTAAATATGTGAATTATCAGAGTAATTTTTTTCAACGTGACAAGGTTGAACCTTTACCTGCATATTGTTTCGGGAATCTACGTAACTATCTAGGAGTAAAAAATTTACTCCTACATGACCTCAATGGCTGCCGAACGACAGATAGAATTCGGATTATATAATCGATATATTTGAACACCTTTTACAGTACTCGTTAATCAATTGTTACAGTCTTAGGCGATGTGATTGGGCGGAAAAAATACTCTAGGGTTAAATAAAAGAGGTTTAATAAATAGCTGAGGGTTTATTGATCCGATAAATAACGTTTTTTAAACATGTCTCAATCGCGAGGAAACACTCGGGGCCTATGTGAGACGTGAAAATGTCTATTTCTTCAGAACTCAATATTTTTAAGGCGGGTTAATACTGTTCAATAAAACTTACTGTTCACTGAAACTGCTCCAGCAACTTTAACAGCTTCATTTTGTAGAAGGGCGGGTTTTACTACCCTAAGTGCCCCGGAGGCTGCCTTCGATACGGCACTCAACATCATGGCCGGTCAAGTGAGAAGGGTATACCACCGGAATGGGTTGGTTCCGTGTTCTGCGGGTACCGTATCTACCGTACCGTATGCGCAGATACGGATTTATTTTTGTGCGCATATGTTACGTATTACCTTTCGCGCACGCGCGTCACAATCTAATCAAATATTTTCTCAACCATTAAAATGAACAAAGAACGGAAACATTTTTCCATAAAAATAATATCAAACTTATTGGGACTCTAATCAAACCTGAAAAACCTCAAATGATAGTGTGTTGCGACAGAAGCAAAATGAACTAACGAAAAGTGCCTTTTTTTTATTTATATTTATTAATGCCAAAATTTTAAATCGGCAATGGATTATAGTGGCGCCATCTTGTTTGTCCAATGGTCATGTCTGGAATGGGATAGTTAGACAATCATTGCTCTCGGCTTATCAGTGACTGTGTCCTCTATGCGGTGTGATGTTTACGGACAACGGAGCGTGTGTGTGATATTTGAAAACAAATGAATATCGTTTAGTGACTTTGGAACACGGACGTGTCCGTGCTCTGGACCTCCGAAAATAATTTTATCATCAGAAAGTTAGTGATTGTTATAATGACGACTAATTTCTACATAGCAAGTGGCTTTCAGGCCGATTGTAAGAAGCTGATAAACCAATTTGAAGAATGCGATACCGTCAGGTTTCAAGACTTCAGTCAGATTTGGCAGGAGATGAAATTCTCCGCGATATTTACGTGAGTTTAAGTTAAAAATTTGTAAACTACTTTCTCATTGAAGTTTTAGGCGTAAGAGTTTTAACGTTCCTATATAAAATTGTTTCCTCATAATTTTTTCAGAGGCCGTCAGTCTTACGCGGAAATGCTCGAATTTTGCGAAGAAATATTACAAATAGCAAAATTATTCATGCTGCCACCTTATCGATTCAAAACTCAAATTGGCGGGCTCTATCTACTGTACGGAATATACTATAAACTTCCTTGTGAGAATGTAAAGATAAGAGTTAATCTCTCGGATTGGAAAGAGATTCTTGAACTTCACAATACCATAAGAGACGACAATCACACAGACGCCAATTACATATTGTCTAAAATGATGTACGACGACGTATTTTATCACTGTGCATTTCATCGAGAGGTGAGAATCTGAATTTTGTAATAATTTTGGCCTCTAAGACATTTTTTTTTTTTTTCACCAAAATTTTACCCATTTAATTATTTTTTCTTAGTATGGATTAGAGCGGTACCTTAGAGTCAGAGAAAAGCAGCCTGTTAATCCGTACTCTCTTTTACCAACTATCAAAGATATGTCGGAGCCTGGACAGCTGTTATCTAAGGTTGAAAATCTCAGCAAACTTTACGATCAAGCTAAACGCAGAATATCAGACAGTAGCAAGCCTAAAAGAGCCCCGAATATGTACAACGTAAAGATCGCTGAGGAACTCATGAAAGACATAAAAAATTCTGATTATCAAAGGCAAAATACTCCCAGTAATAGCAGTGAGGATAATAAGGAGAATTGCAAGAAAAAATCGCTGAGAGAATCGCATGAAAGAGGCTTCCAGTGGTGAGTATAACTTGATTTTCATTTGGATAATAATCAGTTACAAATAACTCTGCTTTATTGAAAATTAAATGGTCTGTATTTACCTGCGGTGAGAAAAAGAGGAAACTATTTTTTCAATCATTATTACAGATTTGAATAGAATTGATGTTAGTTTTAGTTTCTAAATAGTGCAGAATATTCAGTAATGTTAATATTATAGGAAAAATTTAACGGACAAAGCTCGACCAAAACTGGGACATGGGTTTGATACTGATTCGTCAGACGAGGAAGCGTTAGAAATGAATCAACTGGATGATTATAATCCAAATTTACCGGATAGATTTGATGAATCTTCAGATTCAGCTTCTTAATACTTTTCTAGTGTTGTAATGTTAAATAATAGTTTTGAAATAACGAGACGGATACATTATCTTTGCAATTTTAGATTATCATTTTATTTATAAAGGAAAACATTTAATTAAATTAAATTACTAAACTTTCTTAATACAATTCAATTAAATTTCTAACTTTTTATTTGTTTTTTTTTCTGTCTTGTTTGTTCTCTTTTAAAAATGACATCGAATTCCATTTCGTATTATTTCTTTTCTTTAATTATCTAGTTCCTAATCCGAGTTTTAAAAATACAGGATTTTTCAAAATCTTATCCACAGTTTTTGGACTGGATTCAATGAACGATATGATAATTAAAGAAATCTTTTATCTTTACCAAAATCGAACGATACAAAAAGTATTTATTTATGTAGAAAATAATCTTGATCAGAAATCTCTCATAATTTGATTTAGTAAACTTTCAGCTGATTATTATCGTCAAAACCTGCGCTATGACCAGCGTTTCGTACTATAAAACTAGTCCCGTCGTAATGCATTCTTCTTTCTCCTCTACGAACAAACAAATGCGAAGTTTGACCCAAAGATGCTGTGCAATGTAAAAACGGTGTTGTTAAAGAGGCTGTTCCGTTGCTGGGAGAAGTACGTAGTTGATACTTGTTGCTGTTTCGCGCAATTCTGTGAAAAAAAAACAAAATTGGGAATTTTGATCGTCTAAATCTTTAAAAAATCACTCAAATCATGCTTTTTTATTCCTCAAATGAGTTTATTTTCACCTAACAAGTCCGTCCGGTGTTTGTGAAACTCTAACGTTGTTTATTATCCAATTTTCTACACCTTCGTCGGTCAACCAATACTGTGCAGCACTCAAAGCAGTTGCAGCTTCTTGGAGACAGGCTGGACCGTGTCGAGATTCAGAGTAAAATACGCTCAAGGAAAAGTCCTGTGATTAATAAACGGGTGAAACAGATTTATCTAGGCTTAAAAAATAACTTCAAACTCCGAATGATTTCCAATTTAACTTTTTCTCACCTGACTCATGTCGGAAAATGAATCTGTAGTGGTTCTGGTTCCTGCGGCGTCTACCAGATAAACTAAAGCGCATTGTTCAGAGGTGAAGCTGACCCCTTTGTACCACATCTTAGCATATCTATTAAAAAATTGAAGGGAGATTTAGGCCAGTAGATTGTAGCAGTTACTCATTTCTCTCTCGTAGTTAGACGAACTTGTTGTTTCCGTGGGTGTCGTGAGCTAGAATTTCAACCCGCGAACCGTACTGATAAATTCTTCCATTCGGATGGAGTAGGGCTGCAGCTGCGCCAGAGCCGCTCAAAGATAGAACGATGTTATTCTAAATTAAGGAGAAGAAACTAGTTCAGAGATTCAAAGCTTGGAAGATGGAGAAATCGAATTATTTTAATCAATCGCTAATATACCTTGAAATTTATTACTCTAACTGCTCGGTCTATCGTCATATCTACTCTTATCCTGTTGTGAAGTCTTAGTGAAATTGTTCCATGGGGTGTAGCAACGGCTCCTCCAGTTCCCGCGTCCGTTTCATGTTCTCGCCAATTTTCGGTGTAAACACAAGCCTCTTCGGTAGCGTAATAGGGGGTTGTTATTGCCTTTGGATTTCTTGGCTGACGCCAAATCGCAGCTGATGTTATTCCGCCCCATTGTTCTGAAGGCGGTGTTTCAAAGTATTTGGAAAATTCTGTGTATCTCTGTAAAAATATATTTTCAAATATCGGATTGGTTTACAGTTTTTCTTTTTGTTTGGGACGGATTCCTTCGTTTGTAATTTTGATTTACTTTATCACAACAAGTTTGTGTAAATATGGAATAGCTAATCAAACATTTTATCAGTATCTGACCAGCTTGCAAAGAGACTAGCTAGAATAACTAATCATTTTATTAGTAATTACTCAATCGCGATGTGTGATGTTGTTTCTGATTAGCATTTCCAGTAGATGAATCATATAGGAATATGTAAAAATGAAAGAACAGGATATTTGCTGTATAATCAATAAATTTGAATATATTTTCACGAGGTGAATAAAGAAATAAGAAAACATGTGGAAAATTTTAGAAAATTTGAATTAGTATTAGTTTTCTTTATTCTTTATTCCCGAGTTTCTTTATAGAAGTTATTTAGTTTTTAATATTGCTAATTATGGCATAAATATTTTATAACATGGTCATTATTTTAATTCTACATTCGATAAGAGTTTAGAATTTTTACAATTTAAACCCTGACTTATGTCACAGTCTTATCAATATTAGATGTAGACTATTAAAAGAAATAACAGATTAAATTTAATCTTTGTTTAATAATTCCTAAATATTATAAAGGTCTTGAGTTTATTATAATTTGGAGAAAAAACACAAAAACAAAAATTAGTCTTCAAACTGTGTACATCATGTATTATTATATTTATTGCTAAAAATCACCTGAAAATTCGATTCGTCAGTTTGAGCGTGATAACTATGGGCTGTATAAAGCGATCTCGGTCTCATCGGAGCTTGATTTTGTATTTGATTTGTTGTCGATATCGGCCCATTTTGATTCAAGTCTTTTTGCATTTCTTTGGGTCGAAAATCGACACACGTGTTTGCCATCATCGACTGTTAAAAACACGAGATAAATTAATTTGAAGTGAAATAATTGATAAAAAAAAAAAAATTGTAAAGAATTTTCAGCGTTTTTCAAAGCTCGTTATTGCAATCCTATTTCTTATTTACTTTCATTGTGTTTTTCTTCAGGTTTTGTCTTATTTTTCTTTCTTATATTATTTTGCTATGAATATCATTATCACGTTGCGTTGTAATTGCGTTGTTAAATATTCGCGTTCACAATTTCAACACTGCGGTAAGATATAGGCAAATATTTGATAAAAATTATCATGATCTTTGTATCTAAATGATCGTAACTGTTTCACCTTTTAATAATTCCGGCAAAGTTACTCGTGGTATTTTTTAAGTATTTTTTCGAACTCTTCAGGCTTTGGGGAAAATAACAGAAAATGAAAAAATTCCTTTCAACGTCTTTTCGAGGTATAAATTCAGCATATCCGTTGGTTATATTCATACATACCTTGAAGTCTCCTGCCCCGTTTCTAAGTTTTTTGGAATTCGTTTTCTGAATCTTTACGGCCGATTTTTTAGCCGCTGTTTCGTTTAACTGATCCACGATTCCGCTTAACGATTCCCACGAGTTTTTAACTAATTTCGGATTGTATTTTCACCGCGTTTTTATATGTATATATACCTTATTCCTCGATGTATAATATTATACGTAAAACTGTTTTCTATAATAATCTATACACCGTAAAAACCTAAGCCGAAGAATACGCGTGGAATAAATCGGGATATAATAAGAAAAATTCTATATACCTATGTATATAGAAATAATTGATAATTGTTTTAAAGTTGTTGCCGTGGTGACTCTCATTAAATTACACAAGCGTAAGGGTTGCTTTTTTTCTTATTTTTTTTTTGTCGTTTTGTTTTTTTTTTTTTTTCTTCCGATGCTCTATAATACGTGAATAAACTCGCGGTTTATAGCTAATCTAATTAGCGCACCATGTGTTATCTCATTTTCTTTTTCTTTTCTTTTTTATATAAATTGATCGATGCTTATTGTCTGTATCGTATATGTATATTACAGAAGCTAGAAACTGCAGTGTGTTTAAAATCTTTCGAATTTAAATAGATAAAAATTTGATATTCAATTATAATTGTAAATTATTAATTTCAAAATTGAAATAATACATATCAATGAAAAAAAAAAAAAAAGAAAAAAAAAATAGAAACAATAATTATTTACATCTAGGTATAATATACGCAGTATAGCATTTGTTTTTCCTCACACGCATACATAGATACATACACTGTGCAATAATAATAGCATTGAAATTAAATCGAGTATGTATGTTACCTACGACCTATACGATGCGCGAATACCGTAAGTATACGTAATGAAAAAGAGTAGGGAAAAATAAACTTGTCACGATCATATACCTAGCCTGACAAATTTCAACTTTCGTTGAAACGAGCTGGTAAGCTGGCCTTGATGAATCTATTATATCGTAGCTATAGGTGTAGCAGCTTCGATGCTGCTGAATCGTAAATATATTAAAATCAAAAAATCAATTATTCTGTATTTCGGTTATACATTTTCTTTATTTATTTATTCATTCATTTACAATGATCGTTATAGGATCGTAATGTTGATGTAACTTTATTTCCCCCCTCTACAAGCTGGTAAGGCTGGCCTTGATGAATTTATTATGTAGTAGGTATAGCTTCGATGCTCCTAGATCGTAAATAACAATACGAAAAAAATTAATCATTTATTTTTAATAATTATTATTAATTTTTTGGCAAAAATCGTAGGATCGTCGATGTCATTTTTAATTCTCCTTCTTTGCTATTTCTAAGTCCGACACTAGAGACTATATATACGTGCATTCGTTGTATAAGTAACAAGATAAACAAATGTGATTTATTTTAAAACAAATCTATAAAGTTTCGTCGATGTTGAAACTATTTGAAAATTTTTTTTTTGGCTCTTTTCATTCTTCTTATTGCCTATAGTAATTTTCATTATCTTTTAATTAATAACTAATATACATGCCTGTATACATATATACTTACACTATTTATACATACCTATATAGTTTGAATTATCTCCAGTATATCGCGAAAGTCGTGTGTTACAGCGTTGTATGAGAATTAAAGAGGGGGACGACACATATTTTAACTTCTCTCAATCGGATTGTGCAGGGTTCAGTTCAGTTGCTCGTCGGTACTAGTCTCGTACTGTACGTAGATTATTATCCTTATTGACAATGAGTTTTTATCCTATATGTTAAAATCTCTGAATTAAAAAAATTTAAGAACAAAAAAAAAAAAAAATTATATTGAAGAACTTTGCGGAATACGAGAAATAGAAAAATATGGAAATTTTTTACAGCACCAAGAATCTACTGCCGATTATTTTATCACTGGTTTTCGTTGCTTTAGCTACTGGTAAGTTATTAGATAAAACTATATATGGATATATGTATATAATATGTATTTATGTATGTATCTAACATCGTTATTAACATCCACGATATTTATTTATTAAACACGATATACGATAAAAAAAAATATATATCAAGAGGTAATAATAATATTGTTCAAATAATTATTACTATTATATTCATTATATTTGACAAAGTCTATATACGGTTATATTTCAAATCTTTGATTTTTTATTATATATTTTTTTTATTTTTATTTATACGAATTTGGAGAAAAAACGAATTATTTCCTTAATTTTTGTAACTCAAATTTTCAATGATTTGTAAATATTCGCATCTCTTTCTTTCTTATCTTTTATTTGATTTTTATTTTTAATATCTCCTCTATACAGCCGGACAATCTAGCAGATCGAATGTAGGAAACTCGCATTCGTCTAATGGAGGTGGCGATATCGATAACGACGGCGGAAGAAGCGTTACTCTTCGCCAAGCGACAGTTGTAAGTTTTGCCAATTTCTTTTTTTCTTTATTTTTTTGTTCTTGCCTATGTATTTATGTATTTCTGATTCGAACCTCTACGTATAGTGTGACATGTATGTGTAGATACTTCCGCAAGCTGTTGCCTTTCGCGCTTAATTTAATCCTATCTCCTCCAATTGCCTTATAATAAAATTAAAAATAGGCTTCGACGTATACATATATTATAGTAGATACGTGAAACTATATGAGATCATCTTTGGATTTATTTTTAATAGTAAATATTTAGAGATAAAAAAAAACTGTACTTCAATAGCTTAAACAGACTTATTTTTGTTTCTTCTTCTTCATCTTCTTTTCTTTTTTTTTTTTTTTTTAACCCAACGAAAATCGGCGATAACAAAAATTGGCAAATTTAAATTACAACAAAACTCGATTCTCTTCTATTTTCTCGTTTTTAATCTACAGTTATTCTATTTTTATTCATTTCCTATACATACCATCATCAATCTTTTATACATCCTCTCGCGAATCACAGATCGCTGTTTTATATCTCACTGATATATAGATATAGGTATATACCTATGTACAGTTATAAACAAATAGTTTTTTTTTTCTTGCTATTATTTTCTATCCAGAAGCTATTATTATACTTATAAATAGTTTCAAGTGTTTCCTAACTAAAAGAAATCAAGAAATCCCTTCTCCGTGATAGGTAAAATACCTATAAACACTCAAGGGTAAGATTAACGGCGCACTGGGTACTCCGCGAAAAAATGCCCATCTTCGAAATGCTTTGATTCGATGAAAAAAATCATTTGAAAAATAATTTCGAAGGTTGAAACTTTATCTCTAAATTTTTTTTTTTTCAATTTTTTTCTACGGTCATTTCTGACCGCGTGGCGTATAGGTTCGAGCGTAGAGTTGCAATTAACGCAGAGAAAACTAAGTTTTTCAAAGTTCTCTGTAGAGCGTTAAAAAAAAAATGCCAGAGAATTTTTGATACAGCCATTTTGTAGCCTGAAATCTTCTCTTCAAAATGGGTGTTTCAACTTTTTTTATGCGATTTTTTTTCACGGAGTTATTCAACTTTGAGTCATGTGCACACACTTCGTGAAAAAGAAATCGTATAAAAAAGTTGAAAATACCATTTTGAAGAGGAAATTTCAGGCTACAAAATAGCTATCTCGAAAATTTCCTGCGATTTTTTTAACGCTCTATAGAGAACTTTGAAAAACTTTGTTTTCTCGACATTTCGAAACTCTGCGCTCGAACCTACGCTACGAGGTCTGGAATGACCGTGAACAAAAAAAAAAAAGAATCAAAAAGAAATCATATTGAAGATGAAATTTCAACCTTCAGAATACTTTTTAAAATGATTTTGTTTCGACTTTCTTTATTCTTTATCGAGTTACAGCATTTTGAAGATGATCATTTTTCCGCGGGGTATACCCAGTACGCCGTTAAATTTTTCCCTTGATTGTAGGTATTTCTTCACGTTAAAATTTCGTTAGAATTAAAACAAACGTAGATTTGAAAATACAATTACACACATACGTGGTTTTTGTTTTCTTTCTTTAATTTGTGTGTTTTTTTTCTTTTTCCACAAAAATGTCCGACGTAGACAAAAATATGTTCATCTATTTCAACTACATGTGCGTATCTATTACGTTAATAATTTCTACAACATTTGCACTTTATTATACGATACGATGGTTTCAATACGGTAGCGAACCGGCTCAATATGAAATTGACGCTTAAAAACGGCGGTGATATTATAATTGTTATTAAAACTATTAAAAAAAAAACTATATTCTGATCGTCGATATATTATTCGCAATTTACCTATTATTCATATTATCTCTCATTTAATTTTACAGGTATTCAGACACGCTCGTAGAACGCCTGCAGACACGTTTCCAACCGATCCTCACATAAACGATACCTTGGAGCCTTATGGATGGGGACAATTAACGAACGTAAGAAATTTATGTATTTATAAAAAAAATTCCACATTCATATAATCGTTATCGTATTTCTTCATCTAATTGGGGCCTATTCATTAATCGCTCTAATATTACTGTCCTCAATTCTAGAATTTAGTTCTACTATACATATATTAATACGAAACTTTTTTTGTTCATAATTTTTTGTCATTATTTTTCATCTAGTTTTTTTTAGAACTTTGTCGTCATCGTCGTACGGTAAAAGATCAATGTTACGCCCTACGCGATTAATCCAACGACCTCGACACTTTTTCTTTTTTACATCTTAAAAATTACTCGATATTCATATGCTGCTCCAATTCATTTCAAGTTTGATTATAAGATGAGTTTTTTATCGTCTGTTTATCTCAAAAGATTAAAATAAATAAACTCTGTATCAAATCCCTCGTTCGATATGTTCTTCTAAGAATTTCAAATATGTCTTTTATTTTAAATAAACTGCAATCCAGACAATAATTTCTACCTTGTACCTCTAATTAAATTTGTTACGCCTCATTCTTTCAGCCAGGAAAGCTTCATGCCTATAACGAAGGTCTCTGGCTACGTAAAAGGTACCACAAATTTCTCGGCGGACAATACAGCTCAGACATATTTTATCTTCAAACAACGGCCGTTGATCGTGCGAAGATCTCTGGTCTCTTAACGGCTGGTGGTCTATGGGTACCCGAAGGTCCTCAAATATGGAAGACAAATCTTGCGTGGCAGCCTGTGCCTTTGAATTACCAGAATCTCGACGAAGACACAGTAAATATTTGAATATCATTTGGTTTTATGATTACTTTCTTTAATTATTAGACTTTAGACAATTTTTCGGAGTTTTATTTGAACGGCTTTCTGTTATTTTTAGCTTCTTTTGGTCAGAACCAGCTGCCCGGCTTACTACAAAGAACTTGAGACGGTTAAAAACGGTACCGAATTCCAGGGCATACTGTCTGAGAACAAGCAGCTCTTTGAGGAATTGACAAATCTTACCGGAAAGCGGATATCCAATCCTGATGACATTATGGATATCTATGGGACCCTGAGAGCAGAGGTTTGAACCATTTGGAGTGGATTAAGCGATTTTTAATTGCCGCGTTTCGAGATTCATGACTGGTTATCTTATCCTTGAATAATACGATTCAAAAATTGTGAATTTTACTTCATTATCTTCGTTTCAATTTGATTATTCATCTGAACCAAATTCAACGTCGAATTTACGATGTAAAACGTTAATTATTTTTGCCTTAAGTCGAGACTCCAAGTTTCAACAAATCGAGAAACAAGAAAAATAATCCTGGTCAAGCCAGTATCATCACCTCACACATCATTATCGATAATTTCGTAAGTAGAGTATGAACAGAATTGATTGAAAGAAAGAAAATTTTATGGTCACTTTGATCGCGAACGGAAATCTTTGCGCTTTATATAATGACAATATAATTATGCATTGAGACATGTTATCATTCACACTCATAACTAAACAAAAAATATCCTTTTCTTTCCTAATGCCTTTAATCTTTCTAATTTCAGGATGATCTCGGTCTAGAGTTACCGGAATGGACACGATCATACTATCCCGACAAACTGGAACCTTTGACTGTGTACAGTTACTTACCACTTGTGCAGACCGATTTGCTTCGACGTCTGAAAGGCGGACCATTTGTAAAGAAGATTGTAAATGATATGAAAGCTAAGGTAGCTGGTACCGAAAAGAAAAAATTGTTCATGTACACCGGACACGATAGTACTATCAGCAATTTGTTGGGTACTCTCAAAGTATGGGATCCCCAGTTGCCAGAGTACAGCATCATGACTCTCATTGAACTGCACGAAGATGAAGAGGGATGGAATGTTCAGGTGAATGGATACATAATTAAACACAAGTTGTTTCCTTATTGTTTGATAATGAATTTCAATTTTTATTCATCAAATCTATTTCGATATCCTTGCAGATCTTTTTGCGAAACACCACGCAGAGAGTACCATATCCTCTCACGATTCCGGGGTGTACTACCGTCTGTCCGTTGGATCAGTTTGTGGAATTGGTGACTCCGGTTATTCCGGTTGATTGGGACGCTGAGTGTTTGATAGATGATCCAAATTACGTAGCACCCACACCTCTGCCACCGTAAAAAAATTTGTCCGGGTTCAATTCGCGGTTTTAGAACATCAGGAATTATTTTTATTCTTTTTCTTTTCAAACGTTCTAAGATCTATTCGAGAAATCGTCATCCGTCCAATGGAATAATTCGATGCGCGTTATTTTCCGAGACATGTTAACTTCAGTAAATGAGAGTTTTATTAAATACGTAGAATTTGTCTGTAAGATCTTTTTTTTTATATCTGGTATGCTAGAGAATTTATATTATAAGATATTGTCATAGATCTAATTTTCAAATACTCATCATTGTGTGAACTTTTTTTTTTTATAATGCATGTACAAATCTGAATATAATAAAGAATTTTTATGAATTTACTATAATTACGTTGCTCTATTATAATGTATGTTTAATGATACAGTTTATGTAATGCTAAACTATTTCAATCTCTTTCGCCCTTCCTACACCTTTAACTGGGACATCGAATCACCTGCAAAATTGTTTTGAAAATGATTTTCAGGTACTCGTAATGCATTAAAAATTGATCAACATCCCTGAAAATTCGTATTGATCATTTTTTAGCAACATAAATATAATCGATTCAACGATTAACCGGACTAGTTTTAATGAAACTATCGGTACGCCTTATTCTATGCAACCCACATGACATTCTTGTGACTTACACTTGTGTTGCATATAATAAGGCGCACTAATGCTTACGGCAAAAGTAGTCATCGGTTCAACCGCGAGATGGTGATACCATTTGCCGTGCCGTCGACGGGGGTAGACGGGCAAAAAGGAACACTGACCTAGGTTAACAGTCTATCGTGGGGTCAGTGGCCCTCGTGGCGTTAAAGGAATCGGATGGGGGCTGTGTCATCGAGATACGAATGTCGGAATGTGTATAGCATCTCAATAGTCGCAAAATATACATACATACTTATCGATGACTAAAGATTCTACTCGTCTAGATGCTTAAAAATGTGATTTAATGATAGTGATGTTATAACATTTGTTCTTCTGCAATTATACAGTTAGATAAACTTCAAGCTGAGTCCAAGCCGTCTCCGTTCAGTAAGGATTCCGTTCCAATTTCAACGAACGAGTGCATATTGAACTGAGTATGTGTAGAATTATTGATATAGGGTAATGTGTAGAATATAATATAAATATATAATATAGAATATAATATAAAGGTAATGTGTAGAATTAGTAATATAATATACTGTTGTATGTAATACAAACGCCGTTTATGTTATAACTTGTGTGCGAGGAAGCAAATAAGGATACTCGATTAATTGCGACTGGTACATGTTTATATTCAAGAAACAATTATGAATTGTACATAACTTTAGTAATAAATAATTTTGTACCGATGCTGCAACAATAAATTTTCAGATATACCAATACTCAACTGTTTCGTCATTTTTTACTTTTCCCTCCGTATACCCTTCATTTCAGCTGTAAAATAAGCTTAGATTTTTCAGATTTTCAGAAATTTTTAGTCGAAAAAATTACAGCAAAAATTACATCTATGCCTTCGTGCATGCTGCTATGTCTTTATGTATGTAAGCTGGGAAGAGTTTGGAAAAGCGTTTCTCTGAATATTTTAAATTTTAAGTCTAAGCAAGCATGCATTTAGATGTGTCTCTCGCTCTCTGTCTCTCTGCATGTCTCACTCGCTTACGAAATAAGAAATTTCTAAAATTTTTAAGTCGAAAAATTGCTCCTGGTATTGGGAGAACATCTGACCTGAGGAGGTGTGCTGAAATTTTTGGCGGGAAAACCCCCTGAGTGTGTGTCTAAGCAAGCATGCATTTAGATGTGTCTCTCGCTCTCTCTCTCTCTGCATGTCTCATTCGCTTACGAAATAAGAAATTTCTGAAATTTTTAGTCGAAAAATGCTCCTGGTATCAGGAGAACATCTGACCCGAGGAGGCGTGCTGAAATTTTTGGCGGGAAAACCCCCTGAGTGTATGTCTAAGCAAGCATGCATTTAGATGTGTCTCTCGCTCTCTCTCTCTCTCTGCATGTCTCATTCGCTTACGAAATAAGAAATTTCTGAAATTTTTAGTCGAAAAATGCTCCTGGTATCAGGAGAACATCTGACCTGAGGAGGTGTGCTGAAATTTTTGGCGGGAAAACCCCCTGAGTGTGTGTCTAAGCAAGCATGCATTTAGATGTGTCTCTCGCTCTCTCTCTCTCTGCATGTCTCATTCGCTTACGAAATAAGAAATTTCTGAAATTTTTAGTCGAAAAATGCTCCTGGTATCAGGAGAACATCTGACCCGAGGAGGCGTGCTGAAATTTTTGGCGGGAAAACCCCCTGAGTGTATGTCTAAGCAAGCATGCATTTGCATAGTCGTGACTCTCTCTCTCTCTCTATGCATGTCTCATTCGCTTACGAAATAAGAAATTTCTGAAATTTTTAGTCGAAAAATGCTCCTGGTATCAGGAGAACATCTGACCCGAGGAGGCGTGCTGAAATTTTTGGCGGGAAAACCCTCTGAGTGTATGTCTAAGCAAGCATGCATTTAGATGTGTCTCTCGCTCTCTCTCTCTCTGCATGTCTCATTCGCTTACGAAATAAGAAATTTCTGAGATTTTTAGTCGAAAAATGCTCCTGGTATCAGGAGAACATCTGACCCGAGGAGGCGTGCTGAAATTTTTGGCGGGAAAACCCCCTGAGTGTATGTCTAAGCAAGCATGCATTTAGATGTGTCTCTCGCTCTCTCTCTCTCTGCATGTCTCATTCGCTTACGAAATAAGAAATTTCTGAAATTTTTAGTCGAAAAATGCTCCTGGTATCAGGAGAACATCTGACCCGAGGAGGCGTGCTGAAATTTTTGGCGGGAAAACCCCCTGAGTGTATGTCTAAGCAAGCATGCATTTGCATAGTTGTGACTCTCGCTCTCTCTCTATGCATGTCTCATTCGCTTACGAAATAAGAAATTTCCGAAATTTTTAGTCGAAAAATGCTCCTGGTATCAGGAGAACATCTGACCTGAGGAGGTGTGCTGAAATTTTTGGCGGGAAAAATATTCCGCGTATAAGCAAGCAAGAATCTTTACATAGCTTCATGCAAGTATGTATACTAGCGATTTTCAGACAAACTTTCAAGTAGCTGAAAACGCATTGCTTAATTCATATTTCCTACTGTTCCTATATGTATGTGTTATTAGGCGCTGTTCCACCTCTCGCCTAAATGAAATAAAGAGTCGCAAGGAGGGGAAAGTGGAAGGCAATAAAGCGATTGATTATTCATGTACATATATTCTGTAATTTATTTTTGCTGCATCTATACAATATTACTTATTGGTAAAGTTATGTACAATATATTGTGATTTCTTGAAAATAAATCTATACCAATCGCAATTGATTAAGTATCTTCATTTACTTCCTACATTCATACAAGTTTTCATCATATAAACTATATTCATTCAAATAAAAAAAAATTAAAAAAATTAAACGATGAGATTCTTTTTTCTTCAATGAGTACAATTGTCCATTTTTCGATTAATTAGACGCTTTTCAAAGTACGACTGACGTTATTCCGTTAACGCAGCCCCTATGTGAACTCCAGTGAACTCTTCAATGCCACGAGGGCCACTGACCCCACGATAGAATATTACCCTAGGCCAGTGCTTCAACGAGATGACAAATGGTATCGCCATCTCGCGGTCAACTGATGAACTGTTTTTGCTGCAAATATCGGCCCGCCTTGTAAAATGCAACCCGCATGACTCTGTTGTAACCCAACTTGTGGCTGCATATGGTAAGGCGCATCGATGTTGGAGGCGAAAGTAGTTCGCAGTTCATCCGCGAGATGGCAATACCATTTTCGACCTCGTAAGCCGACCACGCGGCTTCTAACTTATCGAGTAGCTGGCGCCACAATGTAGTATAATAAGTAGAGCCGCCGCTATCTCAGTCTAGAAATCAGAATCTCCTTTTTTAGGAGGAAGGTAAAAATCACAAGAAAAGCATGCGGGTTGAATATAATAGGGCGCTCTACTCAGTAGATTGTCTAAACGTTATAATTTGCTTGATACATTCATGTGTACTACCAACTTCGCAGCTGCTTACCTTTAGTATGATTCAGAGATAAATATGCAAAAAAAAAACTGCGGTAAAAAAATTAGCTATAGCAGTGAGCCTAACGTCGTCCGTATATAACCGAAGAATTACGAATTATATACTTGAAAACTACGAAAGATCATTGACCATAGAACATGTATTTTTCAATCGATTCCGTTTCGCGATAGCTGATAATCTATTGCTCCACGTGCTCTTACCATTCCTCGAATATTTTCTAAACTCTATTTTCATATTTTAGTATTCAGTTGTCCCGTCTGACCCCGTTTCTAGATCTGTAGTAAGCTATTTCAAATATCTTTTATTCGAATCGGTCTATGACCTGAATAATAGTATCGCATAACGTGTTGTAATCAATACAACCAAACCACTACAAATCAAGAAGAAAAAATAAATGAACGAAAGAAAAACCTATGGCTTTATTTTTTCTTCTCATTCGAATAATTCCAAACCCCCATCGCACGATTATTTACCAATTATAATTTTGAATAGACCGGAAAAACTAAAAAAAAAAAAAAGACAAACTGATGGCACGTAAATTAATTTTATAGTATGATTAATAATCGATCAATGAAGAGTGGAATTTACATAGAAATAATTGAATGAAAATAATAGTTTATTAACATTCAGTTTGCATTGTAATTGGGTGTTTCAATTGCCGACATCAGGATTTAAAACAAAACGAAAAAAAGAGTTATTATAATACCTAGTTCCGGATAATGGGGCCGGCCAGTTTATACCGCGTAGTTGAAACACGGTGTTTCTTTTGAGAGATATAGAGATAAAAATCTCGCTTCGCTTTGATCTCACAAAGAGACGTGGGACGTTATACTACTATACCTATTCCTTGTTAAAATTTCAGGAGTCCTAGCGTCTTTCTTGCAGTAGGCTACAGCACTGCACAGTGGTGAAACAAAGCGCGGTGTTAAATTTCACTGGTTACATTCATATTCAAAGTATTATAAAGTCCGGTCAAAAATTCATCGGAATCACGGATTAAAATTATCATTTCACTATACCCACCAGTTACATATTCATAAAGTACGGTGTGCCTTTTTTCCTCGCTGATCACGTCTGCACACGGTCTCGTAATATACAACACACGTCGATAAAGAACCTATAAATTGCAAATTGCATACTCTACGCCCACTAAAGGTATCAATCGATTGCGTCGATTGACTTTTACACATACATACATACGTACACATGCCTAGGAATTATTTATTTATTTATTTATTTGATTCATAACTGTACATAGGTATTCGCATGTATATATAGTTATTCAGAATACTAGTGAATCACGTTTGCATACCATGTTTTGTATACGTATATACCATTCTCAGAAATATCCTGTACCGTATGTATAAAAAAAAAAAAATCTGAAAAAAAAAGAGCGGGGTTGAACCACAGTTGGTCGAATAAAAGATTCAACAGTTTGATCAGAGATTTGGATTTTTTTTTTTTCCTGCTTCACAAAACGATGTGAGAAAATTCTCAGAAATTTTTCTACCGATAGAGTAAATATACGATACATATCCGCCGTTACATTATTCGAAACGAAAAACAGTTTAGTTTTTTTTTTTTTTGTTTTTTTTCAGTTTATTTTGAACGTTTATACGATCGACTCAGCACACACTGCATTACGTACCCTGGTTTCCGTAAGAAAGGAAAGATTTTTAAACATGAGAAAATTTCACAATGGATCTACTATTTTTTTTTTTTTTTTGTTTTATTCCTGGATCCTCAAATTTCGATGCTTGTTGTTTCTCCTGCAGATTATGTTGACCTCGAGACACTCACACACCTGAAACTTTGCTCACCTTTTTTTCTCAAACAAGAGCCTTGCGACCGCAGGTTAAAAGCAAATTTCAGGCGTAAGAGTTAAATCGAGTTTTAAATTAATAAATCGATAGAAACTAGCCGTGCACGTTCGTCTATTATAGACACGTATCTCCAGCGCCTATGTACTCGTGGGTATGTACCAGGTACTCCAAAACCACTCTTCGTATATATTCCTCATCAATGTTAACAGTTGGTCAGCAAATAGAGTACAATCTCTTTGTATCGAATGCTGGCTACTGCCAGTCTGACAGTGACTGTGACTTCCCCCACTTATTCTCCGGTCGGGTTCCGTTTCCGGCAAATTTCATTCTACTCTATTCCTTTATTCACGGTTCGTTGCGGAGCGTCCGCGTCCGCGTCCGCGTCCCCGTCTCAGTCTTCGTCCCCGTCCGCGTCCGTGCTTTGACCATCTTTTTGTTTCTAAATTTTGGCACATAGCCACATCTGTTTAACTTTTTTGTATTTTGTCAAAAATTCATCATTTCGAAAAGCTACGATCGTCGCATCGGTTTAATTCCCCGGGTTACGTTGAACGTAAAAAATTAATCGTTTAAATTAAACTCAAAGTTTCACCCTTCAACGAACGTTTTCACGGTTCACGGTTCGCGGTTCACTATACATTGTTCAAATGTCTGTTTCAACGTCTCCTTGACCCGTCGCCCTCAGCTGTGTTTAGTCGATTACGCGGGACCGGAAGAACGTTACATGCTCCAACGATCCCGACTGAGCCCAATTGTCTAGGAAGTCGTTTCCGCTCTGTTCTTGTAGCAGCTTATACTCGACGGCGAACGGCTTCGAGCAGACAGTAAATAGGCAGTTATTTTTAGCTAATAAAAAAAAAAAAATAATGTAAAACCGTTTCGTATAGTCCTTTGGCACCGAAGTCTTCGTGTTATTATTTTTTAATACACAACTTTTGAGACACGAAATTCACTTTCTGTCTCATTCTCATTTTCATTCACGTTCATTTTATTTTATTTTTTGGTTTCCTTTTTTTTTTTTTACAATTTTCTTTGCCGCTCTTATCAAAGTCGTGACGTCAAACACCGCAGACACACCTGAAACTTTGCTCACCCTGGTCAAAGTCACGGGCAGAGCAAGGATTCAGGCCTAACTGCGATATCCATCGATTGATCGACACCGACACGCTGCCAATGCGGAATCCTTGATCGAAGATTTTTTCTCTAGTCCAAAAAAAAAAACAAAAAACTCCTGGTTCAAATATCGAGATCAAATTCAAGTTTTATCAAAGACCTTCACATTTATCTGATCGAATTGTTTTTATTTCTCCTCAATGCAGGCTCTTCGCAGACTCCAAAATTGGCTGCCCATCCGTAACAAAAAAAAAAGACCAAAAATGTTTAAGCTAAACACAAAAATTTCTATATATATATTTTTTTTTTGTATACAAAACGCCGATTATTTTTATATATAAAATCGTTGAACAATTTCAACGAATAAAATTCTCCTAATATTTTTCCCTCCGGTTGTAATAGTTCGAAGAATTATTTTATCGGTTTTTCTTTTATCGTAAAAACGAAGTTTCTCACGATTATATTTCGCTCGTTCTCGTTTAATACGCGACTTGACCGATTGAGTCGAAGCTTTAAAATAATAACGAGTAGAGGCTCCTGTAAGGGCCCTAAAGAATAAAGTGATAAAATATAAAACGCAGCGAGTTTTCGCTATTCTTTGTTCATTTGATTTTTCAACCATTTTCTTCTTCCATGAAAAACGAGAAAAGAAACAAGAAAATTTCTTCGATTTTATATTAATCTTGACAGAAGAATGTCAAGACGTTGGACTTGGCTTTAGTAGAAAAAAATCTTCTACCTCGCGTCAATCTAGATCAAAATTTGATATCATTCGGAACCCCGGGATTATCATATTAGGCATACATGCTCATTTTTCTGTTAGCGTAGAAAAATGAACCTGCAGAACCCAAAACGACCCTCGTGGGGAATCGTAGTCATCAGGTTTACTACCTCGTCTTCTTCTTCTTCTTCTTCTTCTTCTTCTTCTTCTTCTTCTCCTTCTGTTTCGTACGACTCGGACTGTGAGATGTGACACTCGAGACAACGCAACTGCGTCCCGCTATTTCGCTTCTTACATTAGTTCTGTGCAGCTACTACGAGCATATGCCGCACTGTAAGGGGGTAAAGATAGGATTTGGGTCCAGCCACCAGGGTCGAGGGAGGAAATAAGTAAGAAGAGGTTTAGAGCTGGCGAATGGGAAAAGAAAGGGAGGGAAAGGAAAAGAAAGGAAAGGAAAGAAAAGAAAATAAGAGAAAAGAAAAGCAGCGACGAGAAGAGATCCGTACAGCTACGGACGGACAGAAGTGAGTTGAAGGCGGCAGAGGTGCACAGGGATCCTGCCCAGGGGTCATACTCCGGTCACTGACACTGCAGCCTTCTTGGCCACGACGAGCCACGACCGAGGTTTCTGTACCTACCTTATACCTGCGGGCAAACGACGACCGGGTACATACAATAAGCAATCCCGAACGAAAGACCGAACATCGTCCTCGTAGTTTTAACCCGAGCTACCCGTAAACTCTCCAGCAAGAGGAAATTTCAAACGTCGTCGGACCGACAGCTCCGAGCAAAGACTTTATTATCACCAAAAAAAATTATAAATTTATTCGATTTTTTTTTTCAGCATGTTGAATTAGAAATTTTTGAAAATCTTATGATTTTTTTGAGACTTTACAGAGAGAGAGAGAGAGAAACGATTGATGTCTTTTTTCCGCTTTTTTGGACGAAGAAGAGGATTTTGAAGAAAAATTAGAAATAATGAATAAAACCTACCAGTAAAATCCCTAAAATCTGTTTCGTCCGCGGTTTATAATATCCGCGGATATTTTCGTGGTTTCTGTTTTACAGCTCCCGTCTTTCGAAGTATATTTACATTCGCATTCTCGGTTATATTCCTCGCAGGGTTTAGACATCCGTTCGGGTTCGGTTGTATGTATGTAGTAAATACATAAATACATACATACATACGACTAGGTACGAAAACTGTGGCGCGCCGTTTAATTTCTAGGACAGCTTCTCAAAACGTTATACAGCCATAGGCTTCAGTGTGTATTATTCTACAGACGCGAAATACCTACCGCACGACGTGTTTTATGTTTCGTGCGGTTACGTACATATATATAAACGTAACCCATATACATATGTACAATACATAGATATATAGTCATAATATATCACAGTGATATGTATATTTCATAGAATCGTTCGCGCAAATACGTCGTTTCATCGGAAACGCGCTTTTTAGTTCGGAGAAAAAAAAAAGAAAAAGAAATTTGCTCATCAAAGAGAAAAAAAAAAAAAAAAAATAATTTACTCCGATTATAACGTACAGTTTATTTATACTTTTTCTTATGTAGCTAAATATGTATGTGTGTATAATATATTTTCAAGTTTTTGAACAAAACGAATTTTTTCGCAACGAAAGCTACGAAAGCCGAAAAAAAAAAAAAAAAAAAAAAAAAAAAAAGAAACGAAGATAAAATTGATAAATAAAAATCGATGAATTTTCCTGTTCTTCAATGCCGCCCTCCCACGCAGCTTCCTCCGTTATGACTATACCTATAATATCGGAGACTTTGAAGATCGTAACGTTTCGTTCGTAAGCTGCGTAAATCTTTACCGCGGGTGGCCTCGAAAACTTCCGTTATTAGCGCACGCATTTTAAACCGGCACCACACCGCGGCTCGCCTGATGCACGCGCACCCACGCACCTTGCTATACGCGCATCCTGTGTATACCGCGTAAAGTATGAAGTAAGTAATTGCCTAAGTAAGTAAGTGAGTGAGCGAGCGAGCGAGCGAGTGAGTAAGTGTACGTACGTGGGTACGTAGGATTACATACTAACGCTAAAAGCGTGAAGAGATGTAGAAACAAAAAAAATTGAGGATAAAAGAATAAAAGAAAGAAAGGAAGAATGAGAGAATTAAAGAATGAATAAAGTAAAAGGAACGAAGGCGAGGTGGGTAGGTAGGTAGGTACGCGTAACGACAGAACGGTTGCACCAACTCGTCCGTGTAATTGCTTCAGTACTAGCTTTGATATAACAAAACTAAATTACAGAAACAAAAACGAAAAAAGTAAGAAAGAAATAAATAAAGAAAGAAGGAAGGAAGTAAAGAGAGAGAGAGAGAGAGAGAGAGGGAGAGAAAAAAAATATACGTATATACCCATACGAATAACATATACCAAACACAAAATTCTACGGATTTTAATTTTTATACATAGAGGCGTGAAGAGAGACTTATATTTAGACCGTACGGCGTATACATACCTATATACAATATCTATATACCAGATATAGGTATGTATATGTATGTACAGGTGCAGGGGTTGGTTACGTAATATCACGTGCTGAATTAAATAACCGGGTGTGTAATATAAATCGAGGAAAAAAAAAAAAAAAAAAACGAAAAAACGAAAAAAGGGTGAGAAAAGAAGGAAGAATTTCGCTGCCCAAACCCGTCCTTCTCTCATTCAAAATTAACTTCTTCTTTCTCATATTTATATACCAATAGGCAGATAAAAGATATACACTCAACGACACGTGCCGAATACCTGTATATACCTATACTTTACATACCTAGATGCACCGTGTATATGTATGTATACATCCATAGGATCCTGGGGGGTTTGAAATTTTCCTACCATTATATATTAATGCTTGGCTCGCGTGACAAGGGGGCGGGAATCACAAGTGTCCGTCACGGTTTAACTTTTGACTTTTTAATTAATATTCTACTTCGATACATACCCCCGGTATCTATACATATAGGTATACATATTCGTGGGAATATTGACACGATAGTTTGATAAAAGTCTTATACATTATACCGTAAACGGTATTCCTTTTTTTTTTTTTTCTTGTTTTTTTCTTGTTTTTTGTTCATATATTTTTATGTACAAGGTATACATCATATACCTATGATAACTATTTATGTATCGTATGTACTCGGTTTGGTAATCGATACACATAGGTATGTATAAGAAAATATTCTAAATAAACAAACGCATCCTGACAAGTATAACAACAGAAATATATACCAAACTATGTATGCGTATATGCGTATACTTGTATAGTCGAATATAGGTAGGTATATAAGGCTCGCGGGCCCCGCTACGACTACCTCCTAGTCGTGGGATTATCTTCGTGACCTCAAGAGAGAACCGCGCGCTCTTGGTTGGCGCGTTCGTTCGTTCGTTCGTTCGTTCGTTCATTCCTTCGTTCGTTCTTTCTTTCTTTGTGGCTGTATGTATATATATGTATATATAGGTATATATGTATGTATATGTATATATAAGAAAGACACGAAGTAGGCCAAGCCCACTTCCGCTACAGTCAAACAAACAAAGAAACGCAGCCGAGACCCAGCGATGACAAAAATTTATTCAACTCTTTATTACCGTCAATGCAGATTACAGTCGAACACAAGAAAAAAAAAAAAACAGAAAACAAAAAACCCCAACAAAAAAAGAAAAAAAAAAATTTCAACATTCGCGAATAAGTTCCGGAAAAGAACGACGGAGAAACAGAAAGAGAAATACATAGAAAAAAAAAAAGAAAAAAAACTTTATACACCTGTACTATGTACTATGTATATACAAATTATTATATGTATGTATACCTGTACAGTTAATTTATATTTATAATAATTCCCAGTATTTTTGTATATACATGATATGTATACGCGACGAGATAAATAAAATTTCGATTAATATGTATGATTGATAATTTAATTTCCTGATTTACTCCAAACACATATGTATTTAATGTATTATAATATTATCGTCAACGGTATATAATAATAATAATAATAATAATAATAATAATAATAATAATAATAATAATAATAATAATAATATCAAAACGTTTGATTAAAAGATTGTTAAAAATGCAAAATAATAATAATAATAGTATATTATACATAGGTATGTATATTCTGAATACGTCTTAAATACATATAGGTATGACAACGTGTGTGCATATACGTCACTCTATTCCTCCCACGCCACCGCGCCGTTCATATATAGACACACCAGGTATACCTACCTACTATTACACTGCACTAACCAACTCGTTGCAGAAGGATATAGTTTCTACGTCTATACCTAGGTATATAGGTACTGAGTAGGTAACGAAGTTGTTCCTACGGGCAGTTGTAAGAAGCAAATAAACGAAAAGAAGAGAAGAGAAGAGAAGAGAAGAGAAAGAAAAAAAAAAAAAAGATAATACTTGACCTATCACGAGTTTGCCAGAGTAAATATAGGAAATATGGGTACAGAGAGCTATAAAATTTAAACGAAGGAATATAGTTACAGATATATGTATATGTACAGGTAATTGAGACCGATCCCTTCATTAACTGATTTTCAGATTCGAACTATTTTTTTTTTTTCTTTCTTTCTTTCCGGCTTTTTTCCTTTTTTTTATATCTTATCCCGTAACTGCAGCATGGCGACGTAAAAATCTACCGTACAGATCTCGAGCACGTAACATGGTCCAAAAGTTTAAGTCTGAGATCAACGCAGATATTATACATATATACATACATACATATAAGAGGATACAGCTCTCCTCCTTCTGTCGCTTCTGCACAGACAGAGATTCTCATTCAATTATAATCATTCAATTACTATTTTATATAATTGTAATTATCCCCCCCCCCCCCCCCCCCCCCCCCCTTCAATTATCGATCTGTTATGTACCTAAATCCGAGGTTTTTTTTTTCTTTCTTTTTTTTTTTTTTAATATCACATATGTATTATGTATGTGCAACGTGCGTACATACATACATTGAGAGCCATAACAAACGAAAAAAAAAAAGCTATACATACATATTTTTCGGCGGATTCGAGAAGAGAAATTGAACCCTTGATAATATCGTTATAACACCTTTTTCTCTTATCTATCTTTCCAATAGTATAGGTATACCTATATATTATATATAATTTATAGCTTTGTGTATGACGATTAAATTTTTTATATTATAGACTCAAAGTTCCGGCTAATTATTAATATTGATCGATATCGAGGATATAGGTATATTACAATACGTATTACGTGATTAGCTTCAGTATATTATAGAAACTGGATCAATTTCCCTAGAGATTTGCCAACCCTATACCATATATACCGCGTACTATACGTTATAAGAATGAATAGGTATACACACGTTGATGCTTTACAGAGTCTGACAAAAAGAGAAATAAAGAAAGAATGAGAGAGTTGAAAGAGAGAAAGAGACACATATGTTGTACATACATATATATAGACTGTAAAGTATAACGTTTAGAATCTATATACAGCAATTCTGAAACTTTTATATTATCACAGTTTCGTAACTATAATAGTGTGAAATCTGAGAATGATTATGCGTGGTGTAATAATTATTATATTTCTGTTATATAGGTATACCGCCCTTTAAGCGGAAAACCGCGTGATATATAAGAAAAAAGATATCGTTTCAGAGATAGATACTGAGTATATAAATATAATACATATGTATGTAATGAGAATTATAGGTATATACACCTATAATATATTCATTGTAATTCTATTGTTTTGAGGAATGATTTCTTTTGTTTATTAATAATTTTTTTATATATAGACAAATATAAATAGTTTTTTCGAATTTCGACTTTGTATATTATAATACATTATACATATATGTAGTAGTAGTATTATTATATACTCCGACAGTATTAGGTATATATATATATATATATATATATATATATATATATATATATATATATATATATATATATATATATATATATATATATATATACGAACAGCAGTTATATAGCTAGAACCGCGTGGGAATCTTGACTTTTTACCAGTTCAGTTCAGTTCAGTTAGCTCGCGCTTGTTGCCGTCTATCTCGCCCGCCTCTCACCGTATATATATATATACAAACCTAAATTTCTTATGCTTTTATAGGTATATAAATGGATACAGTATATAGGTTTGTATATGTATATAGAAGC
>OX451210.1:2791785-2835437 GCA_949628255.1 Macrophya alboannulata | reverse complement strand
TATAACTATATCTATCTCTTTATTACCCCCCCCCCCTCTCTCTCTCTCTCTCTCTCTCTCTCTCTCTCTCTCCCTGATCGAAATAGAATTTATTCCTCCGCTGTATATATATATATATATATATATATATATACTATAGGTATATAGATCCGTACAGTGATTTATTTATTAGCGGGTGGATACATCGTCCTAAGCTATGTAAACTATAAAGCTTCGCAAATCGCCACTCGAATAGATGATAATAATAATAATATTAATAATAATAATAATAATAAAAATCTCATTTTCAATGGATCAATATTATTTTTGTGTATATAGGTATATATATATATATATATATATATATATGTATATTCGTACCAACATAGCAAGTAAATATGTAGATGCAGAATATTTTTTTTTCCCCCAAAATATATACATATATAGGTACCTAAATATTATGTATAGGTGATCCAATCGCGAATGAAATTTTGTTAAATGTGTTAAACCATTATAATAGGTATATAGTTTAACGAGAGTCTAGTATCTATACATATTATATGGTATATATGATGTTATACGAGAATTCGCAATATTTGATCATGTGTGGAATTTATTGACGCTAAATTCCGCGGTTATGACGAAATTACATCAAGTTTCATTAATAATATATATGTATATATATATAGGTTTGTATGTACATACATATATGTATATATAAAATATATCTCTCGATTACTGCAATCGCATGTGTCCGTGATTTTATGAGAATATACGTATATTTTATATTTTATACGGTATATACGGATCATAATTATGTATTTCCATCAATAATTTCGTCGGAAAATTTGAAAATAAATAAATCAAAATGTGTATTCGCAAAACTTGTGTCACAAGATTTTCTAAAATTTGAGAACCACTCGTTGAGAGAAAAGAAGAAAAAAAAAAAAAAAAAAACGATTGTGATCAACGCAAATTTCTCTGATCTGACAAAATTTCATTGTCAATTTTCGATGAATTTTGAGGGCAGTCGCTTATTAACCGACGGATTATTCAAATTCTCGCTTTTTTTTTCTCTTTACCAAAAAAAAAAAGAGAGGGGGAAAAAAAAAGAACGAAGAAAAAAAAGTGAGATGAATTTAATCGCAAATTATGCCGCATATATTTTTGACCGTCGGTTATTTCTCGCCACCTGCCGCGTCTGTCTCTGTGGCGCCCGGGTCTTTATCTTATTTCGCTCTATATATCTCGACTCGGATTCCTTCTTCCGGTTTCCTGATCGAGAACCGCGCTGCTCGGGTCTAATCCTCTCCCCCGAAATACCCCGAAACGCAACGCAACCGGAACTCCCTATCCTCTCTTTCCCTGTATATACACACCTATACCTATATACATTTATATATATACTATATCCAGCTCTTTACTCATTCTCTCCTGCAGTTCCTTAAAACCCACCTGTCTCAAACAGGTGGCACCTTCCGTACCCTCTTATTCTGTCTCTTTCTTTATCTCTTTCTCTCTGTCCACCCATCATTCGGTTCTCCTCGATCTAACAGACTTTACCGAGACACAGGATAGCGTAGCCTAAGGCCTAAGGCTAAAACTGTCCGAGGCACGCGCCAAGAAGAATCACTACTCTTCATCTTTTTTTTTTTTTTTTTTTCCTTTTCTTTTCATTTCATTTTTTTTTTTTTTTTTTTTATATCTTCACGACTAGGTATATAATATCTAGGTATTCAGGTATACATGAAAAAAAAAACGTGTAAGGAAATATAACGTGAACGTAGGTACAGGATTTATATATATATATAGGTATATGTATATATTTTTGTTTTTTTCTTTGTAAAACCGTTTTCGATATAATTTCAAGACGATAATTATGTAATCGCAAGTTCATATCGGACTGACCAAAAATTTTCCTTGTTCGAACGGTATTTTTCTCGTATTTCTATACAGATTCTCAGAAACGTAAGAAATTTGTTAAAATTTTGCCAAAAAAATTTGAATAATTTTTGTTTGTCATTAAATATAATATGTACATATACATATACATATACTTATGTACTGTATCTTGTAATATTCGTAAATGATGGCGATAAATCTAGAAAGTCTAATTACCGCAATGACTAAACTCGCATTTATAAATTCCAAGTATATAATAATAATTAATAAAGTATGTACATACATGGGGTATATATGCTGTCGTGACTAAGCCTCTTCTATTATTTCCATTACGTATATATTTGAATGAATGTGTATATACATATGTATATACGTTATATAAACATGTATGGATATATTTACGTTACACAGATATCATCGAGTGATTCATAGTCTCTAAATGACGGGAATTACTTGCATCAGTTTATAACAGCCTGTGTAAGATCAAAAAATAGGATATGATCCATGGCTACAAATCTTTATACTCTTTTTATATTCTCCGTACATATACGGGTATACGAATATTTATAATATATCGTAAGTCAACAGCTAACGAGTACAAGGAGTTTACTGTATACGATATATTAACAACGTAGGTATATATATGTATATGTATATAATATGTAGTATATGTAAGTGCGAATCGACCGGAGTTTAGACAGAGGCGCCATTATGGTAGCGTAGGAGGATAAACTCAAGGTCTATAAGAGAAAAAAAAAAAAAAAGGATAGGGACGAACTAACAAAAAGGAAAAATTAAATATTAAAAATATAACGTAATTCCTATAATAAGTAAAGAGCTTTTTATCCTAATTAGGCTCGTCTTATATAACATCTGTGCATACATAAGAAAATCTAGACCATTTTTCTGTGTTACATATGTTTCTTGAAATTTATTATTGTCTTGTAACCAACTTTCGGGGATTTTTATATAGAGTAGGAAAAAGAAAAAATCGAAGAAGAAGAATAAGAAGGCACGGTTTCGAAGTTACGAAGTATAAAATAAAGGTAATCCAACTCTTCGATCGAAGGGGAAAGAAGAAGCCTTATTCTACATATATGATATTATACTCGTTCGTCTCTTGTTCTTTTGGTTATAATACGTAGATATAGTAGATAGAAAAACGATGAAAAAATGAAGAAAAAAAATTAATAAAAATGTAGAGAAGAAACGAAAAAATGGGTTGTTTCACTCGGAATAACGTAAATGACAATTCATGTATTGTACACACAAGTTTGAAAAATTCTATTCTTCAGCAGACTGCAGTAATAAAAGATCGTGGATAATTGAAATAGTCTCGCGGAAGGCCACCGGAGTTCTGATAATCGTTGACAATTTTTTCCCTCTTATATTTCTTATTCTTCACGCCTCGAACTACGGACTAACCAGCCTCGTCCGGTTCATTCGTAGACTATAAGCTGATTTTTATTCTTCTTCTTCATTTTTTTTTTCTCGCCTTCGAATTGAGACAAATAAATTAAGTCGACAGAAGAAGTAAAAAATTCGAGAAGAATAGGATAAGATAGGAAAAGAAGAAAAAATCAATTTTCTTTCAGTCGAGTGAATTTAAAAAATTATTGTCAATCGGAATAGCTGGTAAAATTGGTCAATAGCTATAGGAAACTGGAAAAACCGTAAAACGAGTAGCCAAAAAAAAAAAAAGAAATATATAATATAGAGAGAGAAAATAGGAGAAGCCTGCACAGTCCATTAACGATGCAGTTGACGTTTCAGGCTGCACTTCGCGTAGTCTAGACCACCTAGACGGAATTAAATAAAGAAAACGATGTTAGTTTTATGGCGCAAGACATCGTTTTGATCTCGATTTTGATTTTTTTTTTTTTGTTTCTTTGATTTTCTATACCCCAAAATTGAGAATTGGCTTTAACGTTTTATACCGAAACCTCATTCCATCCCACTTTTCCAATATATTTTTCGGACCGAGATCCCTGAGGTTTCAAACCAGATCGGGCTCGGACAACTGACAGCCAATCTCTGCGTAGCTAGGGGCAACCCTGTAAACGCATTAAGCTCACGGAATTCTGCAGGGCGTCGAGACGCGTAGCGTCGAGGATATATACCTTAAAGCGGTTATAAACGTAAGAGAAGAAAATGATCTCGGCGTGATGAGAGGAAAAACGCGACACGAAGATTTTAGATAGAGATGATGAAAAACGGAGAAAAAAAAAAAAAAAAAAAAAACGAAACAGTTTCTCGCGAATTTAGAAAATTTTATAGTACAGATTTTGTTTTATTTTTTTACTTTCGAGGGTTCAGATATACTCGAGTAACGATTTTTTAGGTTATAGTACGTTACTTAGTTCGGCTTGTAGCGAATAAACTATAAGATACAAATAAGAAGAAGAAGATGAAGAAGAAGAAGAAGAAGAAGAAGAAGAAGAAGCAAGAAGTGTCGGCGCGGCTAGACGTCTAGTAAAATCGATAGGCCGTGGAAGTTTAGCTTGAGAGAAACTTGGTTCGCTCGGCGTTGGTGGTAATTGGAAGAGACAGGGTGGTTTCCCCGGGCACCTCGTCCCAATCTACTCCTATTTCCTCCACTCTTCCTTCACACGAACGACGCGACCGGGAGACGCGACTAGACGCGAGACTCGACTCGACTCGACTCGACTCGACGCGACGGGACGGGACACAACCCCTTGAAGATATGAAGTCGCGGAGAGCAACGGGCGAGTAGATTCTGGTCAGACGCCGCGAGTAGGATATATACACAGCGAGTACAGATTTTTAGCGCTCATTCTACAACACATTCGTCTATATATTTATTCCGATTACACCAAAGAGGATAGAGGAAAAAAAAAATAAATAAATAAACGAAGAAGGAGACGAGCTGTGCGTATAGCGATATTTGTTCAATCGCGATGTATGTACACACCGTATATGTATATATAATATACTATATACATATCTACACGCGAAACTCGGGAGGGGCATAAATGTGCTCGTAAAATGCTCATCTTGGAACCGCTCCCGTTTTTTTTTTTTCTTTCTTTTCTTTCTTTTCTACTTCGCGTATTTTTCTTTCTCTCTCTCTCTCTCTCTCTCGCTCTCTTTTTTTTTTTTTTTTTTTTTTACAACACTTACATCTATACGTATGTACGCTTTTGAACCTGCCTTATACATATACTCAAGCTAAAGCGCTTCTGCTTCTTATTCTTCTTATTTTATTTTCTTTTTTCTTTTTCTTTTTCCGCTTTTTTCTACTCTTCGCGGCTTTTTTTCCCACCCCGAGGAAAAATACATTTATAAGTATATAATGTATATATGTATTGTATATGTAATACCTACATATATAATATATATATATATATATATATACCTGTGTATAAACCTTTAAAAAAGAAAAGAAAAAAGAAGAGAAAAAATCTGTACGAGCTAAATGTCCTATGCTACCGATCGTTGTCGTCGTCGTTTACATCTGAAACGAGGAAACTCTTCGCTGTACTATCACAGAGCTTCGTCGCTTTCATATTACGACTGCAGGTATACACATGACGTATATACGTACGTATATACCTTGATGAAAATTTAAACGGACATTATTTTTTATAATAAAATTTCTTCTATCTATTTTCAAATACACGAGTTTTCATTTAACTGCGAAGTACCAGCAGGAGCCTTCAGCTAATTCGAGTTCCGATATAAACGATTAAAATGACGAATTAATTTCAGGCTATTTAGAATTTTTGGTAACGTATAAAGATCGTTATTATTTATCGATAGGCACCGATGCTCCGTGGGCGAATTTTGAACTTCCAAAATTTTCGCCCTTATATACGGATCTCAGATTTATATATAAATTTCGAAATTTCGAATCCCTCGGAACTTTAGAAATCTTAAACTTCGACCAGGCTCATCTTATACTATATTTATCCTTTTTTCAAGATCTCTGGATGCGGACCGTTTCACCGATTTGACGTTCTCAAATTTCTACAGATTCTTAAATCTGTATACTATCGTCGTTGATTTGAAACCCAAAAATTCACGTTTCAAAGATCGAAAAGAAAAAAAAAAAAAAAAAAAAGGCAGGAATATTCTTATCATTTTGTATGAAATTTTTTTATTCGTCGGAATACTTTCTTACCTATATACGTACATACAATAATTCGTATTAATATTCAAATTTAGATACATGTGTATACCGAAAGACCGAGCCGCGTATTATATACGTACATATATACTAAATGAACGAAATATTATTGGCATAGCGTAATTCATGTATTCCGTGGGTAGAATTTTACATACATATATATGTACAAGTATATATATATATATATATATATATATAAGTATATATATATATATATATATATATATATATATATATATATATATATATATATATATATATATATATATATATATATATATATATATATATATATATATATATATATATATATGAATTAAACGTTAATTTCACAGTACCGAAGGTTTGGTTATACATATACTATACATAAGAGGCGTATATGTAGTACACATACATCTACATACGTATGTACTAAATACGTGTACCGCTGCACATAATCTTGTATACTCGTTTAACGATAGTAATAATAATACTCTTAAAACAGTGGTGCAGAAAATGAACCTTTTAAAACACGAGAACGCGCAAGCTCAAGTACTCTTGCACCGAGCATATGGCGGGCGGTCCAGAGCATATACCGTGCGTATACACACGAGAGAGAAAAAGAGAGAAACCAAGAGAGAGAGAGAATATATATTAAAAAAAAAAAAAAAAAAAGAAAAAAAGAAATAGAGAAAGAGAATCACGAGTGAGTTAGTGAGATTAGTCAGTCGGTGAGTGAGTTAAGCATATAGTATAAGAGAGAAGAGGTGACGTCATACGGCGAGGCATTACACTTATACAATGATAATTAAACTTAGAACCTAAAACTAGAAGTAAGAAACTGAAATTAGAAGGAAAAAAAAAAAACTAAAAATTTTATACGCGCGTTTGAACTGCGAAGGCGGAGATCCAAACCCGCGTAACGAAATAGTCACACATGTACATGTACGTTAAATAACATGAATAGTCGTAAATTCGTATTTCACTCTTCGGCCGGGGCGGACGGGGGATGGGTGTCGGTCATCGGGCCGGTCAACTTCTTCGACAAGTTTAGTTTAGTTAAGTTAAGTTAAGTTAAATTTAGTTCAGTTTAGTTTAACTCAGTTCGGCAGTAGCAGTTACATAGCAGCATCGGCATCACCGCGGCTGTTATATAGGTACACACATGTAAAGGGTGTCAAATTTCAAACAATACAGCCGACAGAAATATCTCGAGAGAAGTAACGGTTCTCCGAGAAAAATGTTTCGGATGAAATTTGTCGAATTTCCCTTCGAAACTCGCAAAATTTTTTCTCTACGAGAGAAAAAAAAACTGTAATGAAATGTTTGAAATGGATCACCCTGTATAGTTACACCTATATTTCGCGGCCAGTTTCACAATATGCTAAGCGAACATTGTTGTTCGAATATAGTTGTTACTATCGCACGGACTAGATCTTGAATTTAAATCATCTCCGTAATACTGCAGCAACAGCAGAAGCGACGGTATGGCAAAAACTATAGCAAAAGCAGTACCAACAGAATCAAAATCATTATATACACCTAATGTAGTATATATACCGATATATATATATATATATATATATATATATATATATAGTACTTGTTAAATAAGGTCGATCGTTAACTTCCCTACTCACGGTTTAGTTATAACCTATATACGTATATATATATATATATATATATATATATATATATATATATATATATATATATATATATATATATATATATATATATATATATATATATATATATATATATATATATATATATATATATATATATATATATATATATATATATATATATATATATATATATATATATATATATATATATATATATATATATATATATATATATATATATATATATATATATATATATATATATATATATATATATATATATATATACGTAACATGCTCATACATATGCCCACAATGCAGAGACAATTCAGCAATTCTGTCTAGTATGTATATGGATACATGTATGTACGACACCTCCGCACCTCCTCTCATCGTCATCATCATCTTCTTCTTCTTCTACTTATTCGTCGGCTTCTTTTCACCGCGTACAATAATTACCGATCCTCTCTCTCTCTCTCTCTCTCTCTCTCTCTCTCTCTCTCTCTCATCTTTAAACTATTCCACTAATACCAATACGGCGAATAATCCGTCATATTTAAAACAGAAACTCGATCTTTACGTAATGTCAAACGAGGCCGTATACTACGTACAGTCAGGCAATAAAGTTCTTGTAGGGTCGAAATTTAGGCTCAGGTGTTTTAGTGTCTACGCTGTTGAGCAGGCCCATCGATGCGTTATTTATTATATACAGGGTGTCCCAGAACTAAATGTCGAAAATGAAAGGTGGCCTAGAGGAGGTCGAACTGAGTAAATTTTCCCGAAGAACATGGGGTCTGCGAAGTCGCGTTCGCGAGATATCACAGGTTAAAAAAAAAAAAGTATCGCTTTGCGCCGCGTCGCGTCCTGCACCTTTCATTTTGGACATTTAGTTCTGGGACACCCTGTATATTTAGGAAGTATTTCTTACCTTACTTTGAGTAGGTAGTCTGCCCGATTCGCGTTCTCAGAGAACGGGGTATGCGGAGCGAGGGGGCTGCTCAACAGCGTAGACACTGAAACGTTTGAGCCTGAATTTCGACCCTCCAAGAACTTTATTGCCCGACTGTACATACATTTGACTCTTATATATTTTCTTTCTTTTTTTTTTTTTTTTTGTTGCTTTGTTATTTGTTATAAATTTCGCGAATTTCTTATCACCGAACATTATTACCTCGTCGATAAACAAATAAATGAATAATAATATATAAACATATCTTTCTCTCTCTCTCTCTCTCTCTCTCTCTCTCTTTCTTTTTTTGCACGGCAATGCGCTCGATTGTTATCAACGGAATTAAAAAATCCCATGTCCGCGCGCAGTTAATCGTCGTATCATCTCGGTATTCTCGTCTCACTTTTTTTCCTCCTCTTAATGCCTGCTGCAGGGTAATTCCCAAGCTATTCAATCAGAGCATTTTATCGTTCTCATATATATATATATATATATATATATATATATATATATATATATATATATATATATATATATATATATATATATATATATATATATATATATATATATATATATATATATATATGTATGAACTGCTGTTTTTATTATAATCATATATCATACGTAGACTTGGTTATCAATTCAATGGGCCTAATAATAACAGGGTAAAAAGCCTTCACTTGCCGGGCCTATAATATAATATACTCCTACTGCTACTGATATTGCTCCTACTGCTGCTGTTTCACGATAATACCTACATACATATACACGTTATACATAACGCTGCAAGCTTTATACGCGCATGGGATCAACAGATGTAGGCGATAATAATCTCTCTCCCGTTTTAATTTTTATACTCATATACGTGTACGTTAATAAAAACTAACTTTCAAGTATATACATCGATGTATGTATATACCTAATCTTCGTTTTTTTCTTCATTCGTATAATTTTTCTATCATCTGTTTTACATAAAAAAATCAATTTTCGTACCTCGATTTTGTTTTGTTTTGTATTTTTTCTTGTTTCGTTTGGAGAGGAAAATTTCTTTCTTTCGTTTTCTTGTTTTTATCTTCTCATTTGGACAATTTTCTGTACACGTGTATATGAAAATAATAAATAAAATAAAAAGTATACGGTAAATAAATTCTACAATTTCACCATAATTCCACAAACATCGTGAGTCCGATCCTGCAGCAGCGGTATGTACGAACTCGAGCGATATTCACCGCGTAACAGTAATACGTTCAACGTTACAGTCGAGAGTTAGTTAGTTAGTTAGTTAGGGTATATGTACCTTGACAAGAACAGACGTCAAACCGAGTGAAAAAGTCGGGTTCGGTTACGACCGCGGGATCATCACGAATGGTTCGGGTGACAACGACCAACGACCGACTATATTACTGTATAACTACGTATACGACGAGTCACCCGGGGGGGGGGGGGGAGGAGGGGGGGGAGGGCGGGTTCTGTCACGCTTCCGGGAAGCTTTTGAACCAGGCCAAAACCAAAACCATATTATACATATATACATACGTATACTGTACGTACCTATTTAACGTATAGGTGTGCTCAGAAAACTGAGAGGATTCGACTACCCACTACACGACGAACCACGACGTCTAAACTCGATCATTATTGTATTAAACAGTTTCTATGACAACTAGACGCGCCTATGTGTGTATTTATTTGTATTATACGTGCATATGTATGTCAGTTTTTCATTACATATCTATTGTATGTATATAAATATTTAATCTAGTCGGGTAGTATTTATTGTGAAATTTTTTGCAAAAATCGAGATATAGTATATTTAAATTTACGGATCGGATAGCAAGTAGAATATATATTATATATATATATATATATATATATATATATATATATATATATATATATGACTTTATATACGTTTTTTTTCTTTCTGTCTTAATATCGTATAAACCACTCACCGTGCGTGGGCGTTCTTATAAAGAACCTCGATGACGATCGTTCTCTATTACCTCGTAATAATATATCGTTTAAACCAAATCGAATCGGAAGAGTTTAACAATAATTGTAAGAAAAAAAAAAAATAAAATAAAAAAATAAAAGAAGACGAGAAAAAAGAAAAAATAATAAATTATCATCACATTTTAGTTCATTTTATCGATTTACTTTTTACTTTTTTGTTTTCGTTATTATTATTATTTTTCTTTTTTTTTACGCAATAGCTAGTCCGTACGACAATCGAATTATATATTTATTTATTTATCTTTTTCTTGTCAAAATTTATTACGTCAGCGGTCGAAATAAACCGCAATACAATAGTGAACACTTTTACATAACCGTGTATGTATATATATATATATATATATATATATATATATATATATACAGTATGTATAAATATGTATTAATTAAAACCAAATTTATATACCGAATTTGTATTTTGTAGCAGTAGTATCGGGTATCGGTATTAGTATAGGGTTATTTCTTTTTTTCTTTTTTTTTTCTACCATTATTATTCTCATCGCCAGACCCTTGAGGTCCGGCGGTTTGACCGCAACTGTGCTGTCGCGGGTTTAGGTTTAGGTTGAGCGCGCAGGATACGATCGTACAAACTCGTAACCGTACTTCGGATTTACTCGGATCTCGTCGATAGCACTTCGGTTGGTCTCGGCCGGAAAGTTATAGTTACGAAAATATACGAACAGATGGCGCTATATTTAAGGACGGACGGGGGATTTCACGATTTCTTCAATACCAATGCATGCTCACCGTACACGTATATGTATCGTATATGCGTTAGAAGTCCTTTATATACCTTTATTCCTTTCCTTTCCTTCATTTATATCCTTTCTTCGTTATTTTTATAACAAAAAAACAAAAAAAAGAAGCGATGCATCATTTTTCCATCGTAAAATAATTTTACCACGGGTGAATTTTTTTCCGCTAATGTTACATACATCGAGTATATTTATATATACATATGGAGAGCGTAAAAGGTTCGGACTTTTCGTTAGGAATCTCAATTAAATTCCACCGGAAAAAAAATTCAGGTTGACTTTCGACGTGCTGCCGCGGTTTTTTTCCGGACGGAGGAAAAATAAAAAAAAAAAAAAAAAAAAAAGAGGGAAAGGGTGGAAGGAAGGAAGTGGTATCAGAAGGGCGAAGACCCTTTCGGTTGGAAGGGGGGTCGGGGGGAGGAGAATCTTGGTCATACCGCGAGGATAAACCCTCCAGGGACAACGGACTCTATATATGCGACGTTCAATTTTTATAGACACGTAACAGTAAATGAGCTTAAGAAAAAAAAACCAAAAAAAAAAAAAAACACAAAAAGGAAACAAATTTAGAAGTAATTTGAAAAAAAAAAAAAAAAAAAAAAAAAAAGATAATTTATATAATTACGTATGGACCGCGATTTTTTTTTTTTTTTTCATTCAAAAGCTTTCGAATCCTCGAAGAGATGAGAAAAAAAATTAAAAAAAAAATAATAATGCAGAGGAGAAGGAGATAATTAATTCTTTGCGATGAATTGATAATTTTTATTCATGTATTTTTTTTTTTTTTCCTCTTGCCAGATTTTTCGGGTTCGATATTAAGATTGAAAATGGTTGAAATAATAATTCGACACCGTGAAAAACGCGAGCGCGCGGGGTTTCGTTCAGCTCGCGGTAAAGATATAGAATTTGCATTTTGACTGGCGTTGGACAGGCCCGCGAGGATAGGTCGAGACCCCCGTAACCCTCTTCCTCGTCTTCCTGTTCTCTTCTCTTCTTCCTCTTCCTCTTCCTCTTCATATATATGTACATGTATATGTGTATATATATATAAAATATCCTATACCAAACCGACGAACAAATGATTATTTCTCGCTCAGGGAAGCGCCTCCTGACGAGTAGGTATATACGTATATATACGGCCATTGTACTTTCGATTAAACAGAAATGGAATTCAGCGATTTTTTACCATTCATTTTTTTTTTTTTTTTTTGTTTTTTTTTTCTTCATTTTTTATCCTTTGCTCTCGTATACTTTTTTTTTTTTTTTTTTTCCTCGCACGGTTCAACGGTTCGTCTGTTCGTTGTATTATACGAGGCGTTATAATCCGTATATATCAATAAAAAAAAAACGAAGAATATCAAAAAGAAAAGAAAAAAAAAAAAATATATATATATTAGCTTGAAAAAGAGAAAAGTATACGACAGACGTATATACTCGTAGTTTCCCCGATCTTCGCGTTTTCGGTTATATACAGACTCGGTCGGCAGTTGTATAGCTAGCTGTACCTAATTCGTTGTCCTTAAAAATTACGGTATATATATATATATATATATATATATATATATATATATATATATATATATATATATATATATATATATATATATATATATATATATATATATATATATATATATATATATATATATATATATATATATATATATATATATATATATATATATATATATATATATATATATATATATATATATATATATATATATATATATATATATATATATATATATATATATATATATATATATATATATATATATATATATATATATATATATATATATATATATATATATATATTTATCGACTGACACGTGTATGTATATACCTATACATAGATACGTATATAGATAGAATCGAAACGTTTCGTATCGTTATATACGTTGGATTGCATCGATGCCGGTCACACGCGAGTTTCGCCACGCATATAAAACTGATCGACGTGTCAACAAGTCGCGGCTGCTAAACCACCCGCACGTTCGTTTTTCCTCTTTCAACTCTCTCTCTCTCTCTCTCTCTCTCTCTCTCTCTCTCTCTCTCTCTCGAGCCTCTAGCTATATAAACATGGCGAGTCACTCCACACACATTCATCGTCATGAATTTCAATTGATTTCTTCCGTTTATTTGATTTTTTTTTTTTTTTTTTTCGATCATATAGGTACGGGTACGGCTGTACCGCGGTATATGTATACACATAGATCGAAGCTACGGTTTATATACACACCCCAAACCCAGTCGTGGCTTCGATTTGCTAACCGAATAAAAAGAAAATAAAAAACAAAACAAAAAAAAACAAAAAAAGGAAGGCGATTTTGAAAAAATGAAACAAAGTTATTAAAAAAATGCTCGATGTTTTTGAATTAACCTCATATATGTATGTACTACCCACCATCGTCTATAAATAATTTAACCCCGTTTTGAAAAGCTATTCCAGCTCTCTCCCCCCCATCGAGAATCAAAATCGTACGAGTCTGGACGCATGTGCAATGCCGCAATGTTGAATTTATTTCACTTTGCACATTCGAGGATATGGCATGTATAGATTGAACAAAAACCGTGGAGAGATCGAGAGGAATATCCAGGGGCACAAAGAAGGATTTTACCATCCCCGATTACGGTGTGGTCTGTTTCAACGCATGTATGTAAATACGTATGTATAGATACATATACATACGCGTAAAGATATATGCATATATATATTGTGGCATCTCCAACCGCTGCAGATAAATTCTATAGATTCAAAACTTTACAGGACGAAAACTGTACGTCGACGACGACTTGAATAGCGCGATTCGCGTTAATACATATGCCCCAATAATACCTGTACATATGTATATATAAATATGTGTTAAGTACATAATACAACAAAAGAATTTTCTAATTTTTTTTTTTTACCTAAATCGCGCGTCAGGGTTATTAAGGGTATTGGTTTATGGTATATAATACATGGGGCCAGAAATGCCCTGGAAAGTTTCTCCCGCTGGTACTTATACATACTTGTTCAAAAGACCGCGTCGTAAGATCAGCAAAAAACAAAAAACTTAAAAAAAAAATATAGAGAGAGAGATCAGGGAGGGAGGGAGCTTCAACAGAGGTTCATCCTTCTTCTTCGTCTTATTCTTCTTATTGTTTTTATTTTCCCCTGGTTTTCCTCTCATAAATTCCAAAGCAATATCGGCATTATGCAAACTCTCGGAAAACTCCGTTCGTACTACTTCTTTTGCGCGCTAGCTTGCCGCGGTCGAGCTTCGGATACCAATCGGTGATTTACGAGGTAGGTATTATGTATATGTATATTATAGGTATATATATATACATATATAGGTAACGATCCTTCCCCGGAGAACATTGTGGAATTTAATCACCCGATTTTCTGTTATACCTGTATAACGTATACATCGGAAACTTTAAAACCACCTCAAACTTGGACTAAATCGAACGTCTATAATGTATATATATGTATATACATAAACTCTGTATGTACATGATTTTTCTATATTAAATAAAAAGTATATATCGTACCTAGCAGACCAAAGTCATTGAACAGGATGTGAGTATCTTCAGTTAAAAAATTTCAGCCCACGCATTCATTCTGTTGTCGAAATTTTCGGATATCTGATCGAAAATTCCGTTCAATACTTTATAGTTTAGAATTTTTTTTTGAATATTTTTTTTCTCCGGAAGGAAACATCGAAACGTAAAGAAATCGGATGGACGGCTGCAGGTTTTGATTTTCGAGCCCTGAGAGACCAGAGAAGTATTTTTTTTATTTTTATTTTTTGGAAACTTGTATAGTAAAGGACCATTTTCACAGATTTTGAATAATTCTGGTGAAATTTATTCTATTTTCATGGTCAATTAATTATTTTTTTTTTTTTTTTTCACAGCTTTATAGACGCGGTATTGAGAAACTGTGCTGCAGTGTGCCGTATTTCTGGCACACTCGATTTATCCGCTTATATATATGTATGTATATACATATACGTCTATATATACGTGTTCTCCGTTTCTGGGCGCCGCGACGGTTAGTGCACGTGCCCCAGCTGATACGGTGTACCCCAATGTTTACCGGATCTATTCTCGGCGTTTGAACGTAAGCAAACTTCTTCTTTTGCGTTTTATTTTTGACTTTTTTTTTTTTGTTTTTCTTCAAATCTTTACTTCATTTTTTTTTTTTTTTTTTTTTTTTTTTCTTATTTTTCATACGCCGTATACGGATCTCTGAGTTCCTTCAGTTCACAGATTACAACCGTTCGTCATTTCTGTACCCCGTATATATATACGATACTCGGTGTAATCTGTGCGTACGAAAATATCAAAAAATATCAATCTATGTAGTACATACGTACGTTATATAGGTGTATGAAAAATTAAGGCGAATAAAGGAACGAGAAGTACGGAAGATCAGGAGCTCCGATGAAAAAAATTTTTTTATCTTTCATTTTTCATATTTTCTTCACTTTTTTCAGTTTTTGTTTATTTTCATTTTTTCCCTCCCCCCCCCCCCCCCCCCCCCCCAAGTTTTTCAATTTCTCATTTTTCATTCTTCTTCTTTGTTAATTAGGAAGCTCTTCCTCTACCCCTCCACCCCTTAAACCAATTTTCCCTGGGGAAGCACGTGCGTGAGCGGGGGGTATATACTTTTGTCAAAAAACGACGTCGACGGGTTGTGCAGGAAAGGTAGAGAGTGTTGTTGTACTTTGGATTATAAATCATTCCGTAAAATTTATCTTCTGCAACGCGCCGCACAGGTTTTAATTAACCGACCTGGAAACTACGACGACGACGACGACGTCGACGTCGACGTCGACGACCACTCCTAACAATGAAAACACGAAGATGTCAAATAACCATTTCACAATGCACGCAATTTTTATTTTTATTTTTTTTTGTATTCTTCTTCTTCTTTTGATTCATTAAACTCACGCTGCGAGAACGAGGCGGTCACCTGGGGTCACTATCACGGAATATGCGTGTTATATAGATCGGTGACGCAAACGGCGGGTCATACCTTTACTTTATTCCTACATAAAACAAAAACGCGAACCACGTATGTAATTTCCTCACGATTCTTTCTAATTAATTAATTAATTAAATTTAATTTCATCTAATTAATTAGGTACCAGAGTTGTAACAGATTCAACTGTTCTAATTCATATTTTCATGCGGATTAATTGTACCTACACACACCTTGGAAATAATTTTTTTTTTTTTGTTTTTCTAATCACTGGACACGTTTGGAAGAAATATTCGCAGAGAGAGAGAGAGAGAGAGAGAGAGAGAGAGGGGGGGGGGGGGGGGGGTAAGGTTAAGAGTATTTCACAATTACTTGAATATATATTATGCATATAAGATATGAATGTATGCATGTGATGCGGTTGGCTATCGTATAGCCGGTACGATAATCTCTTGAAACTTTTCAAATACGATTTTGAACGTGAAATTTATACGAGTGGTAGGTTGTTAGCAGGACCGTACCTCGGTTATGAGATACGATGGCCTTTCAGCTTAAGCTATAAATATAATACGAGTCATAATGAAATATTATTGCCTCCTTTTCCTCGCCACCTCTTCCTGTCTTCGAGGAGATTGTTCGAGTGGAGTTTGCGGGGTCTCCGTGGTTCGGGGCTCAGGGGGTTCGAGGCCGAACTCATGATGGTAAAGATCGAGCCGCGTTGAAGAGCGGGAACCCCGCCTGACATTTAGGGGTTGACATTAAACTCGGTGTCGTCCTGGGCCGTGGCGCCGTACCGCTGAATGCGCCGGGAATATAACCGCCCTTATAACAGCCACGGTCCTTACTTGGCATTTTACTAATGCCACAAGAACCCGTGCACGTGGCGCTAAGCTATTCCACATACAATTAAAACCGGGGTTATACCTACCGAGGAGGTAAAGACTTCGGACTAATTATATACACTTGCGCAATGTATTCACGTACGTACGTACGTACAGACTAGTTTATATATACCATTCGAAGAATACGATGCACAAGAAAATTACCAAAAAAAAAAAAAAAGAGAGAAGAAGACCGAGTGCACCAGAAATTTTTCAACGAGGAGAAACGCCGCCCCAAACTCCTTAACACCACATCGTCATGGTTTCTTTGGGATCAACGTGCCAAGGTGAAAAGATTGTCGAGGGACGAGAGCAGGTACGTATGTGTGCAGTGCATGCCCTGCTACACGGTCCGTTAACCTCACCTTCGAAAGGGTGTCCAGGGTCCCCTGAAGGTAGTGACTCGAAATAGGCGAGAAGAGAAGTGGCAGCGGTAGTGGTGGGCGTGTTCCGAAAATACCCTGATATCCATATTACATATGCATATGGGTATGGGGCGAGCCTTTTGGCTCCTGGACGGACGAGCCGTGCGGAGTAACCGGAGGGTTGGAAAAATTCTTCACCGGTTTTATTAACGACTGTGAATATCTTCAATATTCAATGTTCGATTCTTGAATTTCGTTCACTTTTTTTTTCTTTCTTCAGCCAATAAGAAAATACCATACCATACGCCAGGTATAAGGTGGAAGAAAAAAAGTCATTCGTTGGAGTCATTCCGGCGTGAGGTAGATCTGGTTTATCCAGGCAGGTATATCCAGCTACCCTGGTTTAATACGATCCGAGAATATCCTCGAGGGACTTTCATTAGGGGAATTTACAGGAGTTTGCTAGCTCGCGTCACTGGAGCCACTCGTTCCCTCGAGTCCACTAAATCACTCGCGTTAAACGGGACCGAATTTGTCACTGAAGCACACCGTTCGCGTGTCCCTCGTATAAAACGAAAATTAATATAATTAAACGTCCGAGGTTATTATTCTTCGCTCGACTATACGCCGGGTGTATACCCAACACTATGTGTACCGTAATCTATACGAGCTCGGCCGACACGTGACAACGAGCATTCACCCGCCCCCCAAAAAAAGCGGAAAAAAAAATAAAAAATATCAAAAAGACAAAGAGAGGAGGAGAATTGCCAAAGCAATTAACAATTTTCGACACCCAATGACTATACGCTTCGTTCAATTAATTAAATCTCCAAAAGTACGGCTTCGACGTTTGTTTTCTTCGACTCGCGTTCGTATAGTCGTTCAGGAAAGTACGAAAGAAGAGAAAAAAAAATCTTCTTTTCTTCGTATCGTTCGAGGGCGACGAGTTTTCGAGTATAAGGAATGAGAGGAGTGGCTGTATAAGAGTATCGAAAATCGATTAGGATATCTACATCTGGTAGATAAGTAAATGTATCGTATATAGCTGTATATATTTATACCTATATACGATATTGTTGTACCGCATTGGATACACCCCAGACACTTTTGATACGAACGAAATTTATTATTATTATTTTGAACTAATACATGAAACAGAGATTTTGGAAGAATGCGAAATGACTACGATGAAATTTTTTTTTCCTGCACACCGTATTGAAATCAATTTTTGTTCTTTCCGTCGAATTTGCAAAAACAAACCTGTGTGAACCAGATTTTTTATTTATTCAAATTAGAGCTGTGGGGCGAATCGAGAATTTTACTCCGTTTTTTTGTTGTTGAACCCATTCGACCTTACCAAATGTCGTTATTACTTGGTCGATTGGATCTCGTCTGTTTTGAACGTTGCATAAGCTGTCGAGCCCAGCTGTCCCCGATGTTCACAGATCGTTATACGAGTTACATCTGCAGTTGCGGTGAGATTCGAGCGGGGAATTAAACAGGCAATGGAACGATTTGAAAAAAAAAAGACCATTTGCGGAGAAAAATCGTTGTTCTTTTCTTTCTTTTTTTTTTTTTAAATTTTTTGTGATTTTTATACAAAAACGTTCTACAGGTATAAACGCGATTCCGGAAAGGAAGGGTTCCTGCCTCAGGGTTTTAGGCAAAACTTGGAGGGTTCGAGGGCAAGGAACGTTCGATCGACCTTGAAGCTACCCTCCCGCGTTTGCGCAGTCGTGTAAAGGATCCGTAATACGTATAACTTGCGCAACATAATAACAAGCTCTAGCGAACGAACGGTGGGTAAAGAAATCGAGGAGTAGGTATAAGGTAATTCGAGTCCTTTACCTTTTTTTTTCGCCAGCTTTAGAAACTATATAATGAAGTAGCCGATCGAATGAAATCGAATTTTTCGTCCCCGGAAATCAAAGTCGGAGTCGAAAATCCCGAAAAATGAATTCACGGGCCGTTAGGCGCAACGGAAAAAAGGGCTAAAAAAGAAAGATTAGAAAAAAATAAGAATAAAAACCGGATTCGATCTTCTCGAAATTCTTCACCGGGAAATTATTCTCCGACAGATCGGCTGGAACGACGCGTAACACGGTTTTCCGAAACACCGCCAAAGTATAGGATAAAACTGAATATATCGATGCTATTCGACGGCCAAGATATCCCAGGGGTGAATTACGACGTGTCTTATTAAACCCTGGCTCGTCTAATTTACGACGTGGCCAGCATCGACTGGCACTGGCCAGTTTCGACTATTATAAAGGAAAAAAAGACGTGGTTTTGAAGACGGATGACCATGATCAGATAATTAGACCGGAGGAAATGAAGTCTGCGAAAAGGAGATAGAAACAAAAAATTGTCCGGTTCTTTCCCGTGGCTCGAAAATCTGGAAATTTCTGTTGTCCAATTTCGGTATATGTATACATGGAATCCATCTCCGGCGGTCTACTTTATGTAGAACGTGACAAAATTAACGGAAATTACTGCACGACCTTCGACTATTTGTTCGACAGTTTGGCTCGGCTTGGCTTTGGGCCATCGACCGAAGCCTGAAACTGGAAATACTCTCGCGCGTGTGAGAAGGGTCTGTATTTTATTTAATCAAAGCTCATATGGCTTCGAGCTATACATATAAAAGCTACACAAGTCGAATAGATAGACATCGACGACAGGACAACGCCTTGGTTCTGGGCTTCGTCAGGGTAAATGCGTATAACAACGAATGGAAGAATCTTGAAATTATGCAGCGTAATAGTTTTCTTAGTTTGATCAAAACTTTCAACGATTTCTCAGGATGTACAAAATCGGACAGATTATCAAGGATTTCGGCAACTAACGTATAAATAATCCACAAAATAATTTCAGCTCCTGTTAATTTTGTAATAAATGTACCCCTTCGAGAAAACGAATCGATCTTCGTGATATTTCCTTTTTTTTTTTTCGTTTCGGAATATACGGAGTCAAGTCCCTCGCACATATCATCTTTTTTCTCTATAAGTATGGACGTATTTTTAGAGACCGTGACAGAGAAGAAGACGAAGAAGACGAAGAAGAGGAGAAAGAAGGGCTGAAGGCGGGTTGAATCCCAAGTTTCTAAGACCGGGTCTCACAGTGGAGAAGAGAGAGGCTGAAGAGGAAGGCGACCGAGCGACCCCTATGAAAATGAAATTCGCATCGTTTAGCTCCATAGAGTTTACCGAGTCGCTGGAGGGGTTTAGCATATACGTATAGGTATATAACATATAGCGGCGTTTCGGCGTGCCGCTTCTTCTTCTCCTTCCGCTTCTGGTGCACAGCAGTAACGTCGAGTTATGAACACGTAACACCCTCCGTACCCTCCGGAGCCATGAATGTTACGATTCACCATAAAGCATATCACCATTTCGCTAAAGGGCGCTCATCGTCGTCACACCAGATATTTTTTTCTCCTACACTTCACTTCACCGCAGCCCTGCACTGCGCTGTGCTATGCTGCGTGCTGCGTGCTGCGTATTGCGTTGCACTGCGGTTGCCCGATATTATATAGGGAAAAATGTGAAAGGAAATCAAAAATCCAAAAGCAAAAAGATAAGAAGAAATGGGAAAGAAAAAAAAATTGAGAAACTTTACGATTCAGCTGGTTGAAAATCTCGATCCGTACAGATATAAATTTTCACAACCCGGTTTATACTGTATATAACACATATCAAGCATAGCGTAAAACGAACGTCCCCATTCGTTCGATATATGTATATCTGCCATAAAGAGCGCAAGTACTTGTGCCCTTTTCTTTCTTTTTTTTTTTTTGTTTCTTGCGGTATAAATCGGTTTTACGTTTAATATACTGCAGACTTTGGTATCAAAAGCTCGTTTTCTTTCCCCGTACTACTGATCATACCGCATATTGTAATAGATTGACATTTAAGTAGATGTATATATATCCATGAAACATGATTTTGCGATAAAATACGAACAAAGAAGAAGAAGAAGAAGAACAAGCCGTAAAATCGGAATTTTTCACCTTTAGAAGATTAGGAATCAAATTTTTATTTATTTTATTTTTTTCTCAACTCGTAGCTAAGCAAATTACGTTGGAATTCAAAGAGTTTTGGTAAAATTTGTCACGTTCAATATTTCGGTGTAAATTTGTGTTTTTTTTTTTTTTTTTTTTTTTGGATGTCGGGACCCTCCGTATTAACTTCGATCTTTGAAACGAGAAGAATGAATATTGTCGATCGATACTCTGAGATGCTTTTTTTTTTTTTTTATCACCTCGATAAAGTTACAGTACGACGTTAAATTAAGAATGTGTTTTTTCTTTTTTCTTCAACTAATTCGAGAACAACAAGACGAGAAGGTACGTACGAACAAAGGTTTCTTTCTGATATAGCTTCGGGGACTGACCTCCGTTAAACAGATGCTAAATCACCTGTTCAAACAGTTTCTTTTTGTGTTTCTTTTCCATTTTTTTCCCCACGTTTTTTTTTTTTTTTTTTCTTCATCTTTTATTTTTCATCTATTTTTTCTTCATTTTATGTATATATGTATGTAGGTATATAGTTAGTATATACGTATCATTTACGCGGGGGTGTGCAGGAGTGAAGAGTCAGTGGCTCGTATTGAAGGTACGCAGGTGATCAGAAACGAAGTTATTGTTAATTTCTTGAGTAACCATATTAAACCGACTGTAAATATGTATACATTGTACATACATACACTCATTGTTAAAGTTGAAAAATAACCGTGGATTAAAACAATTATTAGGAATTATTATACACCATAGAATTTTTATCATGTATGAATAAAATAGGATTTTTGCAACTGATCAGTGGTTAATCTTTTCTGTTTCCCATCGCATTGATTGGTCTAAAAAAAAAAAAAAAAAAAAAAAAAAAAAAAAAAAAAAAAAATCTGCAAATTGTCACAATTTTTACCTAATTATCCCGAAATATTACCAGCTGCAGGAGGTATAATGTACGAAGGTTAAATACCGAATTATGTCACTCGCTTTTGCAACCCTGCAAAGCAGAAAAGGAAGAAGAAAAAAAAATATATATATATATAAATTATATATACCTATGTACCTTTTAGTTATACAGTATTTAAATAACCCGTGTCCTTCGGAAAGGGAGCTACGGGCGAGTTGCGTAACCCTGCCCTTTTGTACTCGCGAAGTTATTGTCGAAGAATAAGAATAAGAAGAAGAAGAAGACGAAGAAGGGCTGGCTTTCACGTAACCCGTAGAGTAAACCAGGGTATATTATATCTACCTATATACTAATGTAAATACGTATATATATATACAAAGAGGAGGTACCGTTTATAATGAATTTTATAACATAATACTCGGTAGTGTACGGATCGATTATTACGTAACTTTTTCGTAACTCGATCGATAATTTTTTTGCCAATTTTTGGCATTGGATTCATCAATTTTTTATTTTTTTTGATTTTGATTTTCAATCTTTTCAACTCGTTCACTTTGCCGACTGATATATTACCGCTATACTCACTCTTATACATATATCTGAGAAAAGTAAAACTGCAACGGTCTCTCATCGTCGTCATACTGTCAGCTGGCAATTTCGAGAGGCAGATGTGGGCCCCTATATGTTGTATAGTCTCTATCTTTCGCCACCTGCTGCCCTATAAAATACGCCTGACATATGATTCCAAAAAAAAGAATAAAAAAAAAAAAACAGAAGGAAGATTTACAAAATTTTGTATTTTTTGTATTTTTTTTTTCCTAGTTTTTTTTCTGAAAAATAAAAAGAGAGAGAGAGAGAAAAAAAAAAGCGTCGAATCGATGTACACCGGATTCAATTAAACTGTTACAAATATTTGAGTTTAATAATCGCTAGTTAAATCCACGAGCAAGACGAGAGAGGGTTAAGAGAGGGACGTGTACTGTCTACGTTATACGTTTTCATCTATACATACGAGAAAAAAAAAAAAACAAAAAAAAAAGCTGTATTATCAGCTGAAGGCACGTGCTGATCCACGTGCGTGTACCACGGATCAGTACAAGTACAAGGGAGCAGATGGTTCGGTCGTGTTACACCTTGCAAGTAACTCGGTTATACGCCGAAATCTAACAAACAGCCAAATACTAGTCACCGAACCCTTTGCAGCGGCAAAAAAATTGTACAAAAATTGAAAGAAACAAAAAAAAAAAAAAAAACAAGAGAAGAAACTTGGAGCCTGGAAATAATCGTCGCGAAAATATTTTGCGATTTTTCCTGTACTTCTCGTAAATCTTGAAACTCCCTCTTTCACTTTTTATTCCTAAATTTTCTTGCGGTTTTTATTCTAATAGGGTGACCCATTTTGACCGACTATTTTTTGATCTCTAGTCTACGATGAAAATTCGTTAGATTTATTTTTAATTCGAGGATCCCTCCCCAAATTCTAGATCGATAAAAAAATTTTTTTGAGGGTCGCTCACGAATTTTCAAAAATTCCAAAAATGATCAAAAATCTTATTATTTTTTTTTTTTTTTTAATTTTTGAAAAAAAAAAAAAAAAAAACTAAAAATAATGGGTGACCCTAATAAGCGGGTATGGTATAATATTCGATGGGGTGATGATTTATTTAATTGGGGGGAGGGGGGGGGTTCTTCGAAGCCCTCGTATATAATATAAATTTCCTCATCGTGAAGTGAACGACCTCGTATTTCCAATTTAGTTAGCAATGTGGGTATACGGTGATGAGATGGGGAGGTGTGTGTGCAAGGAGTGGTTTGTATATAGGTTGTATATAGGTATATGTACACAGGGTATCCTTAATCCTTAAAACACGAACCGAGTCAACCGGAGTTTGCCCAAATTATACAAAATAATTAATCCGAAGACTACGAGGTCGGTATAAGATTTACGTAGCTATTGCTGCGGATTCGCTGCGCGCGGTATACTGTTTTATACCGGATCTGAAAAGCGGTCAATTACCGCGTAACTAACAACCGCGCGCCCGAGGGATATTATATAATAACGGATATAAATCTACGTATATATGCGTATATATCGATCCGAGACCGCGAACTATATTTAATTCGCCAACATACGATCCTATCACCGAAAAAATTTTCCATGGATGATGGGTTCAAATTTTTCAAATACGGTCTTAATAACCAATAATTCGTTTGCAACGATTTCCAATTTTCAAATAAGTACATACGCGCATATTTTTGCTTTATTTGTTCATTCATTCGGTTCACCCATTGTATATAAATAATCCAGCAGTGCACGTATCTGTGTTATAGCCTCCATGGATCAAGTATAATACTGTGCTCCAGCGGTATACCCATAAAATAAAACCGTTCGTTTGAATGCAGTTATCGTAAACAATTTTCTCAATCGTATTTTACAGCCTCTAGATCGTTTTATATTATCACAGATAATTCAATCTCATACCTGTACAGGGTATTCCAGAACTAAATCCCCAAAATGAAAGGTGTCCTAGAAGAGGAGGTCGAACCGAGTAAATTCGCCCGAAGAACATGGGGTCTACGAGGTCGAGTTCGCGAGATATCACAGGCTAAAAAGTATCGCTTTGCGCCGCGGCGGGACTCTACCGAGTCTCTTGATACAGTATTTTGAATTTGATATTATATCAAAGTCTGTAAAAGAAGTTTTCTTCTTTTCTATTCCTCGTGCGCATGAGGTTATACTTTTTTAACATGGTTATCTTCTTATATATAGACACACGTATATACTACAGGTATATATATATATATATATATATATATATATATATATATATATATATATATATATATATATATATATATATATATATATATATATATATATATATATATATATATATATAGACGTGTAGAAAACACGCTACGTTGCGTGTGCACAGATTATAAGGTTCGTCCTTGTGTGTTATGTGTTCTCTCTCTGTATATTATGGGGTTATACCTACCTAGGTAAGGTATAGGGGATGGTGCAGGGAGTTGGTCGAGCCAAAGTTGATTATATTCAATCAATTAATTGGGTTATACTTGTCGGGCTCGGGTATATAAGTATATCGATTGAATAGACCGGGGGACGGCTATAAACCCGCGCCAAGATAGTATACAGGTACACATATAGGTACAGTATACAGTTATATAATCAAAAAAAAAACGAAAAATAAAATAAAATAAATAAATCACAAATTGTAAATTTTGTTTTTTTTGCCAAATTTTGAAATTATTTTACTGCAGTAGATACGTATGTACAAGGGAATCGTGGGTCTGTGGTATTATAGCGGTAGTATAAGAGCTATAATGCGGTAATGTTATTTCGTTGATATGATAGCATGCTGCCGCTCCCTAAAAACCTAAATGAAAATTTACTTCCTTCTTCAATCCTCTCGTCTCTCGGTCTCTCTACCGCTCCTTTTAGCTCTTTACGCCATTCCCTAAATGTTGTTTTTTTCCTTCTCTTTTTTTTTGTTTCTTGTGGTTCTCTGCGGAACAGGGTCGTCTTTTACCACAACCACCTATGTATAGGGGTTACGCGCGACTTCGACCCTTATAGTATACCTATGTAACGCATACCGCGATATTTAGATAGATATGATTCGTGAGAAATCCTCATGTTCTCAATGTTTCTAACTGGGAATATTTTACTGTGGAAAAAAAAATAAAAAATAAACGGAACTTAAGATTCTCTTACACTGCGCCGTATACGAACAATTTTTACTTGTACAACGTGATTTATCAAACTTTTGGAAAAACGGATAAGTTTTTTATTTTTTTGTTTTTTTCCGAAATCTGAAGATGCGAAGATCCAAAACTCATGGACTTGAAATTCACGCATTGAGGGTCGTGCCTCGTACATTAAATTTTCGAATCCTTGTACTTTCGGAGTTTCGGACTTTCCAAGACTTTAGCTCTATGAATTTCGATCTTTACCAATTGTTAATATTCTCGACTTTAACGTTTCTGAAAATTTGAAATCGTCTCAAAATATGAATTCGCAATTTTGACCGTTCGGAACTTTTACCAATTCGGTACTCAAAATCGGTCCCAAAGAAATTTAGCTAACCATGAATTTCTAATAATATTTTAAACATTTTTTTTGGCTTTTTTTCTCAGCATATTGAAACGATCACTTTCCTACCTTGTAATACGCGTACCTTACCTAGTCAGATCGAGAATGAAAATCGGTAAATTTTAAATGAGGATAATTAACAGCTGGGTAATGAAAACGAGTTAAAACAAAAAATAAAAAAAAACAAAAAAAACAGAAAAAAATGAAAAATCTTACGAAGTCATTAAGGGGGCTGCAAAATTCTAGAGGTTTAGTATTTTCCCATTATTATTATTATCATCATTATTGTTATAATTCTTGTTTTAATGAAGAAAATCTGTTCTGGTATAATACAGGTATAACGTTTGGGTAAGTAAGGTAAGGGTGGGTTATAGTAGGTAAGGGGTTAAAATTTTCATCCTTTATCCCAAAAACCTGCAGTCAGTTACCTCCTATCTACGTATATACTCGTACATGTATATACCTGCGGCTATACCTATTATACGTATATCTTATATATATATATATATATATATATATATATATATATATATATATATATATATATATATATATATATATATATATATATATATATATATATATATATATATATATATATATATATATATATATATATATATATATATATATATATATATATATATCTATTTCGTAAGCCGATATACGAACGGTTTCTCTTTCTCTTTATATACGTATATATCTCGTGTAGTAATATTATAGATATAAACACAATTAGTAACGGATATTATATGCATATATATATATATATATATATATACCTACGTTTATTGTGGATGTGGATATGTATTGGTATACCTGTATACGTATCTTATTATATCCGAATATATTGGTATATACACGATCGAAACGTATCATTAATACAGGTATAAGTATATACCTTCTTGATGGAAATGAGGGGAAACTATTTGATCGATTTATAAAAAAATCGTCTGAAAATCTGAGAGAAACGAACGATTTAATAAAATTCAGTTCCTATTTAAGATACTGAAGAATGTAGAAAAACGGTGCGCGTAAATGTTATATCAATCAAGAGACTCGGTAGAGTCTCGCGCCGCCAAGTACATTAGCCAAAGAAAAAAAAAAAAAAAAATAGCAATTCTCTACGCAGGATCCGAGAATTGTCTTTTCATTTCTATTTCCCATACGAATTATCGTCCGTCTGGCAAAAAATGACGAACATATCGTGTAATTGATTCGCTTCGATGAACCAAAAAAACGAAACTTAAAGAACAAGAAAAGAAACAAAAAGTAAATTTAAGGAGGAAATCGGCCATTTGACCAGTCGAGGTTGCAGGGAGCGATGATTCGGTGGCTATACCTTACTCGTATGTATATAAAAGGCAAATATGAGTCAGCCCATAACCCATTAACCATCAGGCCAACGAGGACACGATACTTTGGCCTGTGGTCGTCGTCGTCGTCGCGATCGTTTATAGTCTCTGCAATAGCGAACAATCCACGATCGACAATCCACAATCCCAACTGTAGATTATAAACGTATATGTATACATGTATGTACATACGTATGTATGTAGATGGATAGATACTGTATCTATACCGTACACCCACACCTATAAGACGGCCCAACCCAAACGGCGATCATGGGTGCGGCTACTTCCACTCTGGCTAATGCAAGGGTGTGCCTCGAGTAATAATGCCCCAAGTAATTGTATATTGCCAGACCGAACTACGTTGTTTTCTGTCTCTGTGTATATATGTATATACACAATATACGGTCATATTATACCTACCGCATAACCCTACGTGTGTATGTATGTAACGTATCCTAATATATACCTATATACGTATACCTATATAACATCCAAAGCTATACGTGCTGAGTTTCGTGTCGGTTCCGCCAATCCTGTTAATTCCTCATCTTTATTATACATATATATATATATATATATATATATATATATATATATATATATATATATTTTTTTTTTCTTGTAAAACAACGTATGTTTAATTATTCCTGCTGTTTCATCTAATATACGTATACATATGTACAGAGAAAGTGCAAAAACAAAAAAAACAAAAAAAAACAAGAAAAAGGAGAAGGAGAAGAGAAATTTCAGATTCGCCACGGATATTAACGATTGTACCCCCTTTCTTTTTTATGGTCTTCTTTTTTTGTACTCATATCGTTATCGGCCAATCCCAAGACCTTCAGTTCGCGTTTCAACTCTGTACAGGCTTGTGTTCTCCTCGTGTTTTTTTTTATTTTATTTTATTTTTTTTTTTTTCTTCTTTTTTTCATCCCTCTCGGGGCTTCATACCGGACGTGTGTTAATGCAGTGTGCGTTAACGTGTTAATAAGGGTGCGCTCGTGCTAAGTGCTCGCAAACAAGGGCGAGGCGATCAACCGGGCACGCACGTTTTCGGGGGTGGGTGGGGGTGGGGGGTCAGGGTGGGTACGGTGTATAGCTATAAGTTCGACTCAAAAACGGTTTTTTAATCTGCTTATCCCCCGCCTTTCTTTTAGGACTTATTTATTTTTTATTTTTTTTTCATAAAATTTATTTAGCATCCCTCATTATTAGTAGACGTGTTACAGACGTGTATAGCCTATATATATTTATACGAGTGATTCGATTTTTTTTCCTATTTTTTTTTTTCTTCTTTTCTTCTTTGTTTCTCTCGTTTTCTCCATTTGTCGGGTGAAAGAAAACTCAACAACCGCCGAACTCGCGAACGTAACGAGTTAACATTTCAAACTTCGAAACTCGCTATACCTACCCGCGCGCGGTGTTATCTAACTACGACTTATTGATTTTACCATGTAACCTGTACCTCTAACCATCGAGCGAAAACGCGAAGTCAGTCAGTCAGTCAGTCAGTCAGTCAGTCAGTCAGTCAGTCAGTCAGTCAGTTAGCTATATGTATAGTCTTCGTTTCGTATAGAAGTAGGGCTACATATTATAGTATATAGGCATCTGGGTTAGCTTATATATATATATATACCTATGTATATATAAGCTAAGAAAATCACGCAACGCGCGGATATCGAACGAATGAATATTATATACCTATATACAAGAATTTAGTATACGGTTAAAATGACTTTCATTGTTGTAAATTATCAAATTTCTGTAATCGATAAAAAAGAAACAGAAGAAAAAAAAGAAAAAAAATACTAAATTCGATACCAAAAGATATACATTATGGGGGGAAAAAAAAAAATTGACTAAAAATCCTTCCCACCATGGTTAATATTCTACGATTCAAAGTGCTTCAAGCTCATGATGACACGATCGCAGGATATGGAATATAGATGGATAGATGGATGGATGGATGGATGGATGGGGCCACCGGCTGTCGTTCTGGAAGATGAACGAGGTTCGACTTGCGTGCAAATTCATCCTTTCATCGGGAATTGATCAGCCGATGGCTTATCTGCTTTTGTAATTCGTTGAGGATACGAAATATAATAATAATAATTATAATAATAATAATTTGAAACGGTTTTTATTTTTTCCCTCTTTTTTTTTTTTTTTGAAAAACAAAACAAAAAGTTGAAAAAAAAACCTGTCTAAGGCAAAAAACTTTTCGTTTTTTTTTTTTCCAACTTTCTGCTTCTACACCCTTCAAAACCCTCAAGTTTTATATGACCGGTTGAAGTCGCTGTTTTATATCCATCAAACGGGATATACCTATCTGCTAAATGTGAGGAAAAAAAAATATATATATATATATATATATATATATAAAAAAGAAAATGAAAATGAAAATGAAAAAAAGTTTCACTGTTTTCCGGAAATTTTATAATACATACGACGAAAGGTATTATAGTTTAAGTACTCTAAGTTAAAGTTAACTGAAAAAGAGAATAAGAATCTGAGTTTTTTTTTTTCTTTTTTCTTTTTTCTTTGGGGGGTTATTTTCTCTTTGCACGGTCGTATAAAAATTAAATACCTATGTATATACCTATACAGTGTGTATATGTCTCGCAAAAGTTTTAGGATTGTAGGTATTTATATACACATACGTATATATCTATACATATATATATTATATAAACTTTATTAAATTATACTAGACGATGAAGTATAAACTCGAAACCGTCCAAATTTATTTATATACCTATACAACATCCTGAAGCTCTATAGTATAGCCCAACAAATCATCACCGCATCTAAATTACCTTAAGCTTTTGCCTGCAGCAGGCTCAAAATCAAGATGCAAATCCTAATTGCCTATATATGTGTGTGTGTGTGTATATGTTTGTGCGGAAATACCGTGCAAAGGTATATACATATATACATATATACATATATAATACATATAATATGGTATAAGGGAATGGACGTAATAAAAACTTATTCATTATAATTTTCTTGGTTATAATTTATCGATTATTATAAATCTTTGAATACTTTAATATGTATACCATAAGTAGAAGACAGTATAACTGTTTTCGTTATTCCTTATATATATATATATACCCTCTAGTAGTCGCGTTGTATGAATACAGGTATATATATGTACAGTTTGTCCATTTCCCTTTACAACTCCTTTTTTTTTTCTCATTATCTTTACCATTACTATTATTATTATTATTATTATTATTAATTATAATTCACGACTGAATTAGAATTGCTCAACTCATCAACAAGCAAGGTGCGAATTTACGTGTAATTATTATAAACCGTGTATGTATGTACGTATGTATGTATATCTATACATACACCTATATACGCATAGGCACAGACCGATGACACGGTTTGTCATGACGGAGGCTGATACATCACGAAACATCACCTTGGCAATTAATTAATGTCAGCCCGTTTGGTTATCGTGCAGCACGTGTCCGCAGCTTTCAACTTTCAATCAAATTTTACAAAATTTCTCTACGGTTTGGGATAGCGGATTCTCCCCTCTCTTTCCATATACCACACGTATATACATAATTATATACATATATACATAAGTATATTGCGTAATGTATTCCGTGAGGACAAAGTAATTAAAAACTTATATTTAAAAAATTTTTTTGGTTATTAATATGTTAATAAAATATCGAGAGAAATTAGTGTAAAATTTGTTGATCTTTGTGCGGAGGACGTGGCAAAAAAAAACGACAAACATGAACAAAAGATTGAACATACCATACATTTTTTTAAAGAAGTATACGAATCCCGCGATAATACGAGAAGGTTTATTTCGTTATCACCCGAATTCGAACCTAATTATAACAGAGTTGGGAGGCCTGAGAAGCCTGACATTAATCTTGATTACGGGGGGAAGGGAAGAGAAGGGAAGAGAAGGGAAGAGAAGACAGAGAAGCAGAGAAGAGGAAAAGGAAGTGGAAATAGGAGGAAGAGAAAAAGTCAGCTCCGAACTGTTTCATTTATATCAATAATATCTTAGGTGAGAGATGCAGCCGGAAGATGATTTTTATAAATTGTTAGGTCACGCCAAGAATTTGTAGGTATGTATGTATTTTTTTTTTTCTTCTCTTCTCCTCTTCTCTTCTCAAAAATTTTCATAATAATTTCACAACGATTATATTATCTATCGTTATATCGGAGAATCTTTGAAAAATCAAACGATTTGCGTTATAATATAGTAAATGTGGTTTCTTATACATATATACACGTTTTATTTCGTTTCATCTCCGACCTCCGCGAATAACATCGCGCTTTGTTTCGTTCAATTCGTACAATAATTGCTCGTTTCACACGCGCTAACGAGCCACAGTTAATTCGTCGTTTTTCTCCCTCCCTCCCTCCCTCCCTCCCTCCCTCCCTCCGGCCAGTAAAAAAATTGGAAACGAAAAATAAAATCAAAATATAACAATACAAAACGAGAAGAGAACAGAAAATAAAAAAAAAAAAACACACTCATCCAACTTCGCGAATTGAAGCTGCGGGCGGACTAGTTTCTATCCGCGGGTATAAGACCGATCAATGCAAATTAAATATCCCCTTATACCCGTGCTTTGCAATCGGACTAATTCTCGAATGATTAAATTATGCAGAACCCTACAGGCACGCAGTTTGCAAATTTTTTATTAATTTTATTCTACTTTTTGATTTCGTTTTTTTTGTTCTTCTCTATATAACCATTTTTTGTATAAAATTTTCCTTGCTAAAAAAAGAAAAACGAATCACAGTATTTGAAGAAAAGAGGAAAAAAAAAAATAGATTCATCCCCCTTAAAAAGATATAAAAAAATAAAAAGAGGGTCTCTGTCTCGGTCTAGCTGTCCTTGAAAATCATAGAATATGAAGAGAGAAAATGATCATCTTGGGTTCATACCCCACGATTTTCCGAGTAATTTACCCCTTTATATAGTCGGGCGAACGTCTTGGGAAGGATTCCCGGTAAGAGTCGGGGGTTTCTATAAAAATATAAGGGCACGTTATTCAGCCTGGAAACTCCTGGTGACCCCCTGAGACTGATACTTGGCTTCTAGACGTAGTATAACATCCTATAAACACATTTTCTTCATTCTACCTTATCCTTCTTGGACTTTACACCTCTTTGTACTGCACTGTTCGACTGGGTTTCTATCCGGTAACCGATTCTACGGTTCAATCTGTATGGTAATACTACAGGCTACTAGTTTTGGGTGGGTTATAGGGTTGCGCGGTTCAGTATCTACCTTCACAGACAACCGATCGACGACACGATTCTAAAGTAATACCAATTTAAGATCCGGGAGACAACCGATCGTTTCCTATACTGACCCTAATTAATATCCAGGACGATTTCGGACGGTACTAGAGACAAGGATCCTTCTCTTCATCATCGAACAACCCTCTCGATATATCCCTGACTGTATCTGTTTGGAAATAATTTGAATCGAGGACTGTTCAATGCACGTAAAATCGGAAAAATCGACTTCCCAATAAAAATCTGTCCGTATAGTTTAATCCCATAAATTTTAACCTGCACCGTTCATAAAATGGGAAGAAGAACAGGAACTGGACGAGGGCCAACGGTTGGCCTGGTGATCGATGTACCGAATAAGACAAAATATCCGTCGACGTGTGTGATTTTCTTTTTTTTGTTACGGACTTCAGAACCTCCGGAGACATTGGACTCTTCAAATTTCTATATTTCTGTGTATCGTGATCGGTGTATCAGTAAAAGTAAAGGCTAGTTGAGTCAAGGCGAAGTAAGACAAGTCATGAATATCATCCATCCTTCCTGCATTCGTCGATATATGTATAGTTTGAATATAAAGGGCGGGGGTATTAAATATTTATGAACCAAACCTTAAGAAAAACTATTAGTCAAGCTTTAGCAATTATCCTTGGATCGACGAGGAGGAGCTGGTTGCACCGCTCCGCGTTACGGTTCTTAATAGCGCTCGGTTTCCTGGCGCTCCTTCAACTTCAACTAAACTGTGTGATAGCCCCTGGGGTCCGTAACGTGTAACAGACTCTATCCTCATCCTCCTACTCCTCTTTCTACTACCAACTCCACCTCGTTCTCAAACCTTGCCTCTTCCCCCTTCATCCCTATAGCTCACAAACCTAATACCACTGCAAACGTATACATTCGTGTATATAGGTATATGTATAGTTAGATAGTTTGCTCTTGTGCCATTGTGTTGTCAAAAAGCCGCGCCAACGACGAGGGAAAAGTGTGCCTAAGAACACACCGGAAATGGATGACCGCCACGAATTTCCGCCGGTTAAAACGTAGCCCGGGGGGGTTTCGTTTTTTTCTTTTTATTTCTTGCTCTTTATTTTCTTCTTTTATTTTTTTTTTGTTCTTGTTCTGATCGGTCGTAGGTGCGGACTATGACAGTTCCACGGACGAAGAATATGTATATGTATACGAATTTTTATATATGTACATACCAAAACTCTAAGTAATTTGTTAGTTTTTCATCAAGAAAAAAGAAAAAAAAAAACCATACGTATGGGTTGGATAAGGTCTGATAATATCTTATTTGGTTCGTGTGATCAGTTAATAAAAGGAATTGGTATGAAATTGAATTAGTCGAGGCTAAAGCGTAGTATATAATCTTATACTATATATATACCATATATACACACCCCCGACGTTGATAAAATAGCCATTAATTGAATCATGACAGAATTACAGCTGCTGCTATTCCAGAAGACGAAGACTATCGACTCACTTAACTGACTCCAATCTATACCATATATACTATATACTATATATATGTATATATATATACTCGTTCATCTTTAGCTGGTGGTACAATACATATCTGCGGATGTTCGTATATATAGAATGTACGGTATATATATGGTAAGGAATGGCCAGTCAGCCAATCATCGATGCACACATATACGAATCAATTCTATGTATGTTACATACGTCTATGTACGATGCGTTTACGTACATGATCGGCGTGGGCAGATGACTATACATACCTATATACATATACATACATATATATATATATATATATATATATATATATATATATATATATATATATATATATATATATATATATTTATATAGATATATACGTGTTCAAGTTAAGGGGGTAAACAGGGGAACAGAAAGAGACGCGAGAGAGAAATCGAGAGAGAGAGAGAGAGAGAGAGAGAGAGAGAGAGTCTGCTTCGGCGGCGTTGTGTTTCTCGGTGAACCTATCTATTGATCGAACCCTGTGGAGGAGCCCAAAGTCACAAGCGACTGGCGTCAACCCGGGTTGATGTCAGCTCTCGTCTTGAAAATATATATCTCCAATAATCTACGTATGAGGATTCACGTACTGTATCATACATCGATATACGATAATAGTACGAGAAGTTGATGAACGTAAATGAAATGAGAGAAACGGATATTTTTTTTTTTTTTTTTTTTTTTTGAGAAGGGTGGATTTTAGACCCTGTCATAATAATGAAATAATCCCAAGATTCGGGGTCTATAATATACACAGAAAAACCTAACTCCGATAAACTGTATTTCGAGATAACTAATGGCTGTACCTATCCGCAAGGATATGCAGCAGGACCAGATGGTATAACTCGTTCATCAACGATGTGCGGTGTATGAGGTGGTTGGTTGGTCGCTGTACTTTAGTGTATGTATATGGGACCCTGGACCTGGACCTGGACTGGACTGAAGCTAGCTATACCCCATATACCGAAGCTACTATCCCCTGCGAGTCGGATACGTCACGTAACCCGATAATCCGAACGATTCGAGCTATTCGAAACCCGTCAAGTCCGAACGGAATGACGTATTCCGAGAGGACAGTCACTTAGCAACGCTTCGGTGCGTGATGATGCCGATCCCGATGTCGATGTCGATGCCGAAATGGGATGGGATAGGATATAGTATATACGATGGGATAGGATAGGATGGGCTCGGTCGTATATCAATATTTAAATTATACTCGTTCATATTTATAAAAAAAAAAAAAAAAAAAAGAGAGAGAGAGAGAAAAAAAAACGAAACGATTTTGGTATATCGATTATAGCTACGTCAAGAGACTCGGTAGAGTCCCGCGCAAAGTAAATCAAATATTATATACCCATAGATATGTATTGCGTTAATTTGGTATATAAACATATACATATATACTAGGAGGAAAGATTTGGGACTGCAGGTCGTCGCGTCAGCTATAACCAAGACGAGGGTGATAACAGTCCACCACTCCGCGAATATCCGCGTGGAATTCTTGAAAATTTTTCAGAATTTTTTCCACGTAGTTTTACATCTCTTTTTATATATATATATATATTTCACCGAAAGAAAGAAAGAGAGAAAGACAGATAAAAAACGAGCCAGCCTTTTAATATCCTTTTAAATAATGACTATAACCGAGTCTGCAGTCGCATTACCTGATCCCCATCATATAGAATAATGATCAAAGTTTTTGGGTATATTGAAAATAAAGATTTTCTTTGTTTTTTTTTTTTTTTTTTTAACATGGAGAATGTGATACTGATCAGATCTGGAACGACGATTCCAGATTTCTTACTGTTCGTATATAGGTATGAGAGAATTTTTTGATATTCGTATGTTACAAGTTAAAAGTTACTTTACTCAACTTTGCTTTACTTTGCTTTACTTTACTTTGCTTTACGTTACGACTGTATAACGTTTCTGGCACGGAATGGCCCGGATCAATGTAAGTCGTAGAGAACGGTGAGCGGTGGTGGTAGTAGCTGTCATCCGTGCCGGCGCCTAGCAACAGCTAAAGCCTTTGGCTAAAGCTGCGAAACTGTTCACCAGTACTCATTGTCATTTTTGTATATCTATACCCCGTCCCAACCCTATCCCAATCCCCCTACTACTCCCGCCTATAACGGCCCCAAATTGCCACGCTGATTGATCAACCCAGTTTTTTTTTTTTTTTTTTTTTTTTCTCTCTCCAACTCTTTCGAAAGCCAGAAAATTCTGGACTTTTTGAAGACTGTTTTTCATCGTCTAACAAAATTGCTGAAAATTTTCATTCGCTTAAAGACCGACAGCGATAATTTTTTGATGAATGTTAAAAAAGTATAAGAATCAGAAAATTGATCGAACCCTGAAAGTAGTTTTCTGATTTCGTGCATGCGCGTGTGTTTTTTATTCCGGTTTTGTCGGAGGTTAAAATTTCAATTAGCTCCTAATTACATCACGTCAAAAGATATATGGACGGTTATAAGAGAGAGAGATATGGAATAAATGAAGATTCGCGCAAGGATAAGGCGAGGCCGGTTCGTAACTCTTAATCAATTACTCTCGATCGTTGTGTGTATACGAATCTCTATTCTCTATACACACGCACACATTTTCGGTAACTTACATATGTACGTACGTAGTTAATACACATATACGTGTATATAACTCGACCCGTGATGTTACACATCGATGAGTCTTGGGAGTAGCTGCACTGAAGGGGGGAGATTATTTCGACCCTGAGTAGGTATCGGATACGGACAAAAGCGTATTGATGAGGCTATACGTGTCGATGTAAAATTAAAGGCACGACCATCGCGGTACCAATTGTCTCATGCAACGCGTACCGTACATCGATGTATCTGTACCAATTAGCCAGTTTATAATACATCCCACGCCTGTATATAGATTTCCAAAAAAGGACAATGATTATAAAAAAAAAAAATCCCACGCTCTCGGATAAATAATTATACTTAAGAAAGAAGGTTTAATTTTCCATCAACATTGACCTTATAGAGTAAAGACTGTCGAAACAATCATCGATGATCATCGGCCAGGAATAAAACCAGCTCTGACAATAATTTTGGCTTTGGGTAATTGATTGGTCTTATTTTTTTGCTTTATTAGTAATTTTGAGCTCAGCTGCTTAGCTGCCCGGTAGAAAAGTATATAAGAGAGTCGAGCACAAGTTCGCGGCCGGTAGTAGCTTCGGATCGGATAAAAAGAATAAAGACGCGCTCGGCGTAGCACGCGACAACGCCCCTTTTTTACTGTGTATACACGGAGTATAAAAGATGTCACAAACTGAACAGACCAACAGTATGTCCTACGAGAAGGACATGTCGACTTCAAAGAGCAGTTCGCTTTTACGGTTGAATCAGGAAGTACGTGACTGGCCGGACCATGACACGGACTCGGAAATAAGCGAAAACGACTTCGTTACTAAGGGTGCTTTCCTTCTTACGCCTAGCCACGAACTGAGCATGGATAAAGCCGCCACTATTTGCGAGAAGATGAACTTTCGGTGAGGATTTGTACTCGACTTTTATTTTTTTTTTTTGTATTTTGGAGTATGAAAAAAATTTTTTTATTTCGTTTTTTTTTTTTTTTTTTTCCGTCAAAGCGGTGCTTTTTCACTGACTAAAACCGCGACTGGAATACTCTTCAAATTCAGCAGCATCGAGGACTTTCAAGCCGTCTTTAAAAAAGGTTTTCACAAGGTCACCGGCGCTAGGTTTTACAAAAAGGTACGTACGCAACTTCTCAGTACCTTTATAGACTTTTCTTCTTTTTTTTTTTTTCAAACGCATTAGGGTCCCTTCGGAAGATGAGTTCTTTTTTTTTTCTATATCTGACGAAAAAAAAAAAAAACACGCGGAGACTTGTTTCTTTTTGTAATTTGAAAAAAAATTTTGACAAGATCAAAAAACCAATAAATAAATAAATAAAAAATTGCACAAAATTTTTCGGGGCCGATTTGAAGTTGATACGAATTTTTGAAAATTACGGATCGATTGACGATATTCCGAATTTTGAGAAACGTTAAAGTTCAGGATATATCAAAATTGGGAGAAATCGTACTGCGACAGCTAAAAACTCGGAAAGTCGAATGCCCCGAAAGTCAAAGAATCCGAAAATTTAATGGAGAGGCACGAGAGCTCCGTGAGCGAATTTCAAATTCCGGAATTTTGACCCTTCGGATTTTAGGCTTACGGAATTTTTACCCTCTGGTATAATTTTTCGATTCGAAGTATTTTAAATCGACTATATGCAGATGACTTTCGGAAAAAAAATTCTATTTCTCAAAACTGTGAATCGGTATGATAATAAAATTTAAAATTTTGACGGTTCGGAATTTTTTTCTTTTTTTCTTAAATTCGGAACTTCGACCCAGCCTCAAAATTTTTTACTTCTTCACTGTAAAATACTTCGTCCAGAGATTCTGTAATTAATATCGATAAAAATAATATTTTTTTTTTTTTCGGTTCAAAAGTTGTAATTTATTTTCCTTTCGAAACCGCAACGAGCGGATTTTGGAAATTTTCTTATACCTGTATAAATCAGATTCGATAAAAACTATGTTACATACATTTTTCCCCGTGTATATATCTACGCCCTATGTATCTTAGATAAATATTCACTGCCTTGAAAATGACAATTAACGATTAGCTTCCAAATGAACGAATGAAGGTCGCGATACCCTGTCGGCCGGCCAAAATCTTCACCATATACGTGCTGGATGTACCCGAAGAGGTGCCCGAGGACGACATAAGACACGCTCTCTACAAGTATCGATCGATCGTAGAAGTTACCAGACTGCCTCTGAACACCGGAAACGTCAGTAAGTCACTCTGTCGATAGATTTTCCGTTTTTGAACATAAAGTAAGAAGAAGAAGAAGAAGAAGAAGAAGAAGAAAAAGAAGGAAAAGAAAGAGGACAAAAATTCGTTCGATGAAAGAATATAAAAACCGATTACTTTTTCAGTGAAAGCCATAAACGACAAGATCAAGTCCGAAACTCAAAATGCAAACGAGGCACCGACCATATACACCGGACCACCGGTGATCAGGGTAACTTTGGCAAACGTTGACGAAACTTCTATGCTTTTGAGCCGCGGTCTGGACTTTTACGGAGCTACGTACTTCCCTACGGAAACACCCCATCCCTCTGCACAACCGTTGAGCAAATACAGGAACAACAGGTGCGAAACTGGGTCATGAGACGGAATAATGAAAAAAAGAGAGAAAAAAGAAAAAAAAAAATGGGGGCGAGGGAGAACAAAAAAAAAAAAAGAATCAGAAAGAGGGAAAGAATGAGGGGAAAAGATTCTCGTTACGGATATATAAAGAAAGCAAAATAATGAATAAGATGATAAGAAAAATGGATAAAAGAGAGAGAAGAAGAAGAAAAAATATATATATAATAAAAGATAAACGATTTTCTAATTTTTCGTTTCCCGGTTTATTCCCAGGTGGGCGGACATGGGTTCTCCTGGTACAGGTCAACGCGTAAGGGACCTACTTCCGGTATTCGACAACGCAGGATTTAACAAATTGCCACCACCGACAAGTCGCACGATCAAACCGCCGAGAAACTAGATTTTTTTTTTCTCACAAAGTTATCCCCTTGAAAAAAAAAAAAAAAAAAAAAAAAAAAAAAAATCTGTTCCATAAATTTGTCGTTTTTTCCTCTTTTGTTTTTTTTTCATTTTTTTTCATTTTTTGCTTATCGCCTGACGCAACAAAACTGAGAGCGAAAGATATAGAGAAAATTATCACAGAAAATGACAGAAGAAAACGAGAAAAAAATAACAAAAACTGATACAATCGATCAGGATCGCAATTATCTGTCGCACACATCATATACACGCTATTATCTCTCTCTCTCTCTCTCTATATATATATATATATATATATATATATATATATATATATATATATATATATATATATATATATATATATATATATATATATATATATATATATATATATATATATATATATATATATATATATATATATATATATATATATATATATATATATATATATATATATATATATATATATATATATATATATATATATATATATATATATATATATATATATATATATATATATATATATATATATATATATATATATATATATATATATAAAATTATTACACAGTGTCATGTATGTAGAATACCGCGAGTTAACCGAGAACCTGGAAAATTAATAGAGAAAGACGCAGAGAAAAAAAAAAGAGAGAGAGAGAAAGAGAGGGCGGAAAAAAAGGGTAAAAAGTGAAAAACGATAAGGGGGTTGATCGCGATGAAAATAAAACACCTCGTCGTACGCGTGTGTATGTATGTATATACGTACGTGTATATTTTAGTTACATACATATAGGTATATGGATATTATACGTTTGAGTGTAGAGGGGGTGAAAGAACAATTAATGTTTCCGCGAGAAATGTGTGCGCGTTGATATAGGAAGGAGAGAGAAATATATAGATAGATGGATAGATAGATAGATAGATAGAGAGAGAGTTTACAAGTGCAGAGTTTTTCACCGTTAATCTTTTTTGACAGTTTTATTCCGTCGTCCGTGGACTCTTCGCCTAGATATCCGTACATGTATATATCCCGCATTATATACATGCGTGCATGTACGAAGCGAAGTTTTCAAACCAGAAAACGATCGATGATTATTGTCACCCCCTATTTTATACAATTTTCACGATCACAACCTGAACCTCGCCAGTCTCGAGATCGATGTTCCGATCGGAATAAAAAAAAAAAAAAAAAAATAGAGAGAGACAAAGAGAAAGAAAAAGAAATCAAATTTCGATATTTATAGATAAAATTCGACATTTTCGAACTTGGTTTTTTTAGTTCTATCTTTTCTTTTTTTTGTTCGTTTTTTGTTAAAAAAAAAAAAAAAAATAGAAAAAAAATAGAAAAAAAAACCTATATAAAACGCCCAAAAAATGGAATAACATGAAATCGAAAAGAAAAAAAAATTAAAAATAATAATATTAATAATAATAATAATAATAATAATAATAATAATAATGAAGTAGTCATTTCAAATTACGAGAATATATATTATATATAACAATCACACGTTTCGTTTAATAATATATAAGTATATACTATTATTAGTAATTCGTATATTTATATCGGCTTTATTAATAATAAATTCAGCCCATATATATATAATTCCCGCATATATGTACCTAATACATAACCTACTACTATAATACAATATTGCAATTCATTATAATTTGTTCCTATATATATGTTGTTTTTTGAAATTGTTTTTTTTTTTTTTTGGCCAAAAGTCAATCGGGATAATCGATTAATGAATTAATTAATCGTTATTACCTATAGATATTTATAACAAACGCAATAATTGAACTGTTCCTATACAATATACAATATATTATATACTTATAAATATATATGTATAATATACACCGCTTATACATATATGGGTATATATATATATATATATATATATATATATATATATATATATATATATATATATATATATTTATAAATATTATACATTTTTATCGAACATTATATTTATAATAGTAAACGAAAAATGAAAAATAAAATAACGGTTAAACTGCAGAACTACGCATATAAATATATACATACATATATATGTATGTATATACTATATCTTTATAAATATATAAAATGGTTACATTTGATCGTGAGAAAATCGAAAAAAAAACCCAAAAAATAAATAACTGAATAATAAAAAAAAAAAAAAAAAAAAAAAAAAAAGAATATTATTACCCTATAGTTTCCCAAAAATGGGATATAAAATAACGAATTTCGACGAAAATTTTGTCGATCCCTTTTTTGTTTGATGTAATGATCAGAATTGAAAAAAAAAAAAATTGTTCGATGGTAAATCGAAATGAAAAAAAAAAAAAAAAAAAATCAAATGGGTAAAAGAAAATCGATCCTGGATCCTGCAACTATATCCTCACCTAACCTTATACCCTCGTTTCAAACTTATGTACGGTACCCTATGTACGCATATTGCGGTATTATACATAGAGAGATCAAGAATGTACTCGTGGAGGTTGTGCAGGAGCTCTTCAGATCCCACTGGTGGGGAGAAAGAGGCTGCTGCTACTGCCTCTGCTGCTGCAAGGGTGGTAGTGGTAGTGGTATAGTGGTAGTTGGAAAATGGTGGAAAAAAGGTAAAAAGAAGAGGAAGAGAAAGAGGAAGAGGAAGAGGAAGAGAAAGAGGAAGAGGAAGAGGAAGAGGGACCAATATTCAGAGTCGCGCGGTAAGCGACTCTGAAGTACCATCGCTCTCTATCCTCAGGCGCTTGCGTTTCTAATCGCACTGAAGTCATCTGCATTATTTCGACCGAGGTATATATACATATAATATACCTATATAGACCTATATACATACATACATACATATATACCTATAATATACATATATATATATATATATATATATATATATATATATATATATATATATATATATATATATATATATATATATATATATATATATATATATATGTATATACATCCCAACGCGCTGATAAAGGCACTCAAAGGTGTGTATCGACCCCAAAAAAAAAGAAAAAAAAAATATCTATATATACATATACAGGGTGTATCAGGTTGAGCGCACCGAAGTATGTGGGTAGATTCCTTGAGTCATTCTAAGACTAAATTTCCTTTACCAAAAATTCGAGGGCCTAATAGTTTCTGAGTTATAGAATATCTTAGTTGACCAATCACAGGGCTTGAAGCTGGCCTATTCAGGGCCGTGTCAAAGGAATAAAATAGGTAGTGCCCATGGGTGTGAGCCCGTAAAATTTTATTTTCCTTTTTCGAAGGTGACATCGACTCATCTTCGGGAAATGTC
>OX451210.1:2774606-2791585 GCA_949628255.1 Macrophya alboannulata | reverse complement strand
ATACACATACACATACACATACACATACACATACACATACACATACACATACACATACACATACACATACACATACACATACACATACACATACACATACACATACACATACACATACACATACACATACACATACACATACACATACACATACACATACACATACACATACACATACACATACACATACATATACATATACATATATATATATATATATTATATATATATATATATATATATATATATATATATATATATATATATATATATATATATATATATATATATATATATATATATATATATATATATATATATAGTCCCTTCAACAGGATAATCCGATTCGGTTATTTGTTTAGTAAATTGAATTACCTTATAACTTATATATGCATATATCATGAACCGCTTTACAGTTAGAGAGGCGAGTCCTGAACGTCCTGTAGTTGTCCGATATCTGGACAGAGGTACATGGATATAGATATTAGCTCTGTCAAATTTTTCTCTATCTTTTTATCTTTCTTTCTTTCTTTCATTTTTTCTTTACTTTATTATTTTCACATATTATACTAATGTGGGCGAGTGTATGATGGCTGCAGAGACGGACTAAAGCAAAGCCAAACCAAACGTGAAACGTATAACGTAACTTGATCACGTCGTAGCTTATCCCTTTCACCAGGTTTGATTTTGTTATTTTTTATTTTGTCTCAGCCTAGTATATGATACTCCGACGATACGACAGTCGAAAGAAGAATAAGAAGAAGTAGAAGTAAATTTTCTAAAAAATTTTTTCGTCAAAGAAAGTTAAAAAAATCAAAAAATAAAATAAAAAAAAAGTTGTGTGATAATTTGAGAGATGAATCTTTTTTCTTTAGTTTCTTTTTCTGACCAGAATTAAAAAAAAAAAATCTAATCAAATCGAAAAAGAGAAAGGAAAAAGAGAAGAAAAAGATTTTAAACGGTTTCACCCTTCGATTTTTTCATCTTGCCATAAAAAAATTTTTTTTTTCTTTTCTTATATATCTGTGAGGTAATTAAAATTAAATCAATTGTTACTTTCAAATTGTCAACTGTTCACCCATTTTATAACTGACTTTTCAAGTCCGGTCTGAAATCTATCCTCTTCAATCGTTGCTATTTTTTTTTTTTTTTTTTTTTTTTTGTTCCAAGTTTTTTTGCCTAATTTTACGAGAGTAAAGTGGTCCGGATATTTCCGTCACGAAATGTGACGAGAAGCTAACAATATAAGGGTCACCATCACCATCACCATCAACCACCACCACGACCATGATCAATTACCAAAAACCAACAAATTTGTTAAATCTCACGTGGTATATCAAATGGTCCCCGCTTGTTACCCGAAAATAAAGTACATACCTATATGTATACGATATCTATATATGTATGTATGTAGGTATACGTATAATGAAAGAAATTTTTCCTCAACTCACTGCATCTCGTACCTACCCTACCTACCCTACCTAACACAGTCGTGTTATAGCAACTAGCAGTAGAAAAACCAGAAGCATAGTCAGACGACCAATGTCTTCCATCTACCATTGTCTCGTTAGAGCGTAACTTACGTATGTAGGGTAGGGTAGGTGGGTTACTACTATACGTCCCTTGACACTTGACCACTCCATCCTTCTTCTCCCTACTCGTACCTACTCCAGTATGAGTGATGCTATTACACGTCACGTTGTTGCGGAGAGAATAATTGCTAAAAAAAAAAAAAAAAAAAAAAAAAAAAAAAAAAAAACTATCTTCCCCCCCCTTTTTTTTATTTTTTTTTTATTTATACATGTTCATGTATAATTTTTGTCATATATACTCCATTCAGCGATTTCAATAGGTACGCAGATCCGCGATGAAAATAGCTTAAATCGTAATCATAATTACGAATGAAATAGATAAACACACGCGATTAATTACAACGGCATATATATATATATATATATATATATATATATATATATATATATATATATATATATATATATGAGATAGACTAAATAATTACGGGGATTGATATACATATATATCAGTTCGTAACATTATTAAATTCGCGTATATAGTAATTATCAAAACGACAATATCGCTTTTGTGTAATATTCTCATATTATATACGTTTACCATATTATATGTACATATAGGTATATATCTCTTTCTCCTTCTCTTTCTCTATCTCACGATCAGTAATATGATATTTGTTATGCAGTAATGACGCAGTCCGTAACCTTTACCTATTATACCTATATACGTATGTATGTATGTATGGCCTAAGTTACATTACATTACATTACATTACGCGTTACGTCACGAAACATGCAACGGAAGAGATCGTTACGTGATATTGTAGGTATATGTATGTATATACCGATTATACCGCAGAAATATCATTCGCAAATATATATATATATATATATATACCTGTATAAACCATATACACAAAAAATGTTTATCTGTATTAGTATATGAGCAATTTTTTTTTTTATATATATGTACAAATTGTATGTACAAAATAATCGTCAAAAAAATTGCTCCAATTTGTCGTCCAAATATGTACGTATGTATGTATACAGAGTGTTTTAATAATTATAATCAATACATATACTGAGCTGTTACCTATATATTTATATATGTATAGTCAGTAGACAATACCCGCAATCAAATGACGTTGAAGATCAGAGGAATAAATCCCCTCAAAGAAGTAAAGTTACCTATTCCCTCCCTCCCACGCTTCATCTCTCTCTCTCTCTCTCTCTATTTCCAGAAAATTTCTAGAGAGAGATAGAGAGAGAGGGTAAAACTGAATACTATTTCATTAAAATCAACGCACCAAAGAGGTGGAGGAAGGCGAAGAAAGAGAGAGAAAGAACAGGGGGGGCTCCTGGAGGAGTAAATAACATGTTGATAAATTTTACTCCAAAAAAGAAAAAAAAAAAAAAAGAAAAATTGGAAGAAATGAAAAAAAAAAAAAATGATCTCTTTGATCATGTGATTAGATATCGAAGATTATATACCTGTACATTATACAAGACTGATTTCGTTAGTATAAGATATAGAAGGAAAAATAAATAAAAAATGGAAATGAACTCTAATTTTGATTTTTTTTTTTTCGATTCTGTATGCCTAAAAGACAAAAAAAAAAGTATATGGGAAAGAAAAAAAAAAAAAAAAAAGCGTTTCTTACCTATGTATTATATATACCGATACCTATGTATACCGTGGGTATAAATACATATTTCTTTGATCGTATATATATATATATATATATATATATATATATATATATATATATATATATATATATATATATAATACTATAGATCGCAGGGCGACTGTATAGGAGCTCCTCCGCGAACCCACCCTGCGCGTATTACCGGGTTAAGTTAAGTTAAGTTAAGTTAAGTAGATCGACTTTAGTGGCACTCAGGTCACAGCAAGTGACCATTTAGAACGAAGGCGAGAACGACGGGGTGCATAGTGCCATGCAGCATTTTGGATAAGGTATGTATAATATAGATGTATATAGGTACGTATACCTATGTATAGCTGTATATGGAGGAATGGAGAAAGAGGTGTGTTATATAGGTATATGTATCGACTGGATATAGACGTGTATATATATATATATATATATATATATATATAAGATGTGTATATATAAGTATATTGATTTCTTATTACCTACCTACCTACCTACCTATCGTCAGCTGTGTTGGGCAGGAAATTGGAAAATAACGTTAATCACTAATGGTATAGGTATATGTAAGCCAGGGAGAAGATAGGGCGCGCAATTAACCCCGGTAATTAGAGAGGAGGGTTGGGTTGGGGAAGGAGACCGAGGGAGGAAAGGGGGGCCGAAAACAAACTCTCCTTTCCATCTATGCATGCATTCATCACGACACACACACACACATACGTACGATAATAGTAGAAAAAAAAAAAAAAAAAAAAAATTAAAAACGAAATGAAAGAAAGAGAGGAAAAAAAGAGAGAGAAAAATAAAACTGAAATATAAATAAATTAATCAGCGAACTGCTATAATTTTTTTTTTTTATTTCTTATACTCGTATTAATATACGTGTTTATTCAGTCTCAAGTGTGATTGATCAATGAAGCCTCTCTTCTCGCGGTAAAGAAACTAAAGAGACAGAAAAAAAAAAAAAAAATGTGTAAAATAAATTTAAAATAAGGGAAAAAACGAAATTCCGCGAGGATCATCCGACAATTTTTTTATTTTTTTTTTTGTCTTCTTTTAGTGGATTAATGCGGTGAAAATGGACAATGATCGCAGTTGAAAGTTTGGTAATATACTATTATACGTATAACATATGCGTATAGGGAGGAAATATTCGATCCCTGTCTAACGCCCCAATAACTTATTTTTATGGGCAACAAGTTGAAGCCCCGTTTTCATTAGGAGTTTACTGCTTGTTAAATATCATGAACACGGTCTAGGGAGCGTCTCGTATCGTATCGTACGTACGTACGTACACGTACGTATATATACGTCTTACTACCTACTTACGATTTCCTATATACGGTTATATATACCTACCCCAAATGCTAACACAGTTCGACGTTGTACTCTTCCCTAAATGAACACAGATATTAACTCCGGGTGGCGCTACAGGGGTGACAGATTCCCCTCTCTCTCTCTCTTCCTCTCTCTCCATCTTTCATCTTTCTATCCTTCTCTCGATCACTTTTTGGGTTTTATACCTAACACGTGCTAAACCCAATATGCGTGATACCTTATAGTCGCCAAAAGAAAAAAAGAAGCTTGAAATAGCTTTTTTTCTTTTTTTTTCTTGCTTTCTTAACAAGATATGAAAGTTAATTTTCAAATTCAGACTTCAATTAATTCATTTTATCGGAGTAGTATTATAATGTAAAAGTCAAAGAATATATAAAAAAAAAAAAAAAAAAAAAAAAAAAAAAAAAACTGAATTTCATGATTTATTTCTTCAAATATTTGGACATTTTTTCATTTTTTTCATTTTTCTTCAGTACTGTAGTGAATCCAAAAATGGAATTTATAAATATTCTGAAATTATTTGATAGATGATTTCTACTTTGAGTGATTTTTAATTTATTTATTTATTTCTTTTTTCGTTTATTTCAGAAATTATTATCGTACGTGAGATATTTCTACCCCTATAGTATATTACATATACCTATAGTATATTAGATCTGAGAAATGTTCACGGGTTCGTACCTACATAACACTTTAACTCAATTCGTCCCACGAGTCTAAAACACTTTGTAACTTTGCTGGTTGGATGCAGAGGCGTATGTAGGTGGATATAGGTAGGTCTTTATGCGGTTCTTCGCAAAGGTCAAAGAAGATTTCAACTTATTTTTTTTTTTTTTTTTTTTACGAATGAATGAATAGAAAACACCGAGTTCGTACTATCTCGCAAACTTTGATCACCTCGAATTTGATTTGCCAAAAGCTAAGACGGATAAGGAAAAAAAAAATATCTAAAATTGTTCAGAAAATTATAACAATAATCGGTATTTTCAATTTTCAGAATATTTTTATAGTTTTTTCGTTTTTTCTACCATTATTTTGATTTTTTTTTTTTTTTTGGTTTTGTAGTCAACTTTGGCAATTGAAAATAATTTTTTATAGTATTTCTCTATATATATGAGCCGTATATGTATAATTTAAGGTGGGCCAAATAAATCGGCAATTTTTTTTTGATTTTTTTTTTCTTCAAAACTGCCATTTCAAAAACTTGTTTGTTTTTTTTCATGATCAAATAACAAGCCTCGAAAAATCCGAGCTCTTAATTTTAATATTCAGAGATCGTCTATCGCGATTTTCTATTCCTAATGAAAAAAAAATAAATAATAAAAAAAATAGTCGTGGGAACTGTCTCGACGAAAAGAAGAAAGAGAAAGAAAGAAAGAAGAGAGGGGAAAAAGAAGATGATGGAAAAAAAAAAAAAATTGAAAAAAAAAATGAAAGAAAATACGTATACCAGATAAAGATCTATTTGACCCGAAGCCTCGCAATGTAGGTGTATAACTAGGTGGGTATTTTTATTTACAGTATTATTTGGAGAAGCCTCCTACCCACCCGCACCCCACTACCGGCTTGGCCCTCGATAGACCCGCAGTCCGCAGATCCGAGGGCGTCCAGACGGCGGCAACTACGGCGCCGAGCGTCGTGCTAACTATCGGCCTAGCACCCGCTGCCCATTGCCCGTTCCTCGCCACCCACGCCTTTATTAAATGCCCCGTCTATATCCAGTACACGTTCTCTCTCTGGATCGTAAAATTAAACGCGGCTTAACGCGGCTCCACAAAATTATTAACATCGTCATTATTGTTATTTGCGGTTTTCCTTTATTAAAAAAAAAAAAAAACAAAAAAAAAATAGAATAGAATAGAAAGAGAAGAAAAATTTTTTTTTTCGCTTCTCAGCTCACCCTCAAGTACATATTCTAATTTTTTATATATGCCTATGTATGTATGTATGTATGTAGGTATATAATTATACATTTTTTTTTCTTTTACACATGTATAATTCGTTCGTTTGGCCTAAATCAAGTTTTTTCCTAAATTATTCATTTCAAAATTTCAATTCAATATTTTGTATCTCTTTTTTTTCACAGCTTTTCATTAGCTTTTGTAAAACCCGTCCGATTTTTTTTTTCGCACGATAATTTCGATCTAATTAAATCTCAATTTAATTAAAAGCCAAAAAACGTTTTTTTTTCGATATAACTTGGTATGTGCGCGCAAAAAAAGCGCGTAAATATCATAAAACCACATAATAATAAATATAATAATAGTACTAATAATAATAATAATATTGATAATAATATAAATATAAATATTGATACTTACATACCTGCGTATAGAAATGACTTTATGGTATAAGAGTATACAGAATGTGTCATACCTATATAACATAAGTGAAGGAGGCAATTCCACAGTTAATGATTAGTGAAAATCTTCTTATTTAATCCCCGTAGTCAATCGTAACATCTCTTGTAAAATTTTTGTTCTGTCCTTTTGGTTTTTCGTAATTTTCTTTTTTTTTTCAGTTTAAATTTATTGCGATTAACGAGTTCGTGGATCTAGATGGAAGTACTTTTTTTAGCGCTAAGGGAAAGTAAAGAACGAAAAATAATAATAATATTAATAATAATAATAATAATAATAATTTTGTTAAAACTGTGGAATAGAATTGAAATCTTTATAATATACATACATATTATATATGTATATAAGTGAACAGAATGGATTTAATTTTGGATATAGGTAATAGGATTAAGGCATGTTTTGGTATATGTCGTGAATATTTTTCACATCACTATAAAGTTGTTGGTAATTGATAAATTGTGATATTTAAATTATAAATAGATAATATAGATTCACCTGTATATCATGTATACCTACTGTATATGTATAATAATGTGAATATTAGTTTAAATTTTTTTTCTTTTTTCTTGTTTTTTCAACTATAGATATATTATATATTTATATAGTATATATATTTTTGTCTAACAAGTAATATTTATCCAACAAGTGTCTGAGAATGTAAAAACGATTACGGTTATTATTATTACCTATTATTGCGAGGGATATAAAATATGAAATATGAAGTAAAATTTCATCTTCAGAATTTTTGAAATATAAAAAAAAAAAACAGAAATTCCTATGATATAGTTAACATATATACATAATAATACGGATTCTATCAACTTATGCATAGAAAATTTAGCGTTGTATTAAAAAAAAAAAAAAAAAAAAAACTAATATTTGCAGAAAGAACGAATAACAACTCTATATTTACATAAAAGCCAACTTATATGCATAAGTATATATATTTATATATACTATACATATAGGTATATAATATATTATGTACAATAAAATAATACGTAGGATATTTATAAATAGAACAAATTTCGTGTTTATCTTAATTAGTATTTAAATTTTCAAAAATTTCATTACTGCGTTGAAGCTTCGTATAATAATGATAATGAATAAATGCACGAACGAACGAATGAATGTTAGTGAATGAACGAAGCCTTAATCCCAATTGAATATTCAAAGACAAAAAACAAAAAAAAAAGAAAAAAAAAAAGATAATAATCCAAAACACCAATGAATTCTCACAATTTTAACTAATTAAAATTAGATAATATTTTATAATTGCAATCAAAAAAAAAATAATAAAATAAACAGAAAGATAATTAATAAGAGTATAAAAAAAAAAAAATATAAATAAATAAAAAGTTAGCTGCATGAAATTTTGTCAAAAGAAATAAAAATAGAATTTTGATGAAAATAGAATTTTTTTTTTCTTCGATAAAGACGTGTCTATTTCTGATTCTCGCAACGAATGTTTTCTATACACCTATGTATGTATATTCGGAATGAGAAAATTTATTAATATTCTATAATTTTTTTTTTCTCCTTTTTTTCCCTATAGTCTAATAATAATAATAATAATAATGATAATAATAATAATAATAATAATAATAATAATAGTGATATTTTACAGCATTGATATACATATGTATAAACTATACAGCTACTGGACCTAGATCCTCAAAATCCCAATATAAACTCTCTCCTCTCTCTTTAGCGCGCTGGTTAAGTAATTTAAAGCCCGCCAATATACAGATATAATATATACCTATATGTATATATTATACAATAATAATAATAATAATAATAATAATATTATTTACCAACCTATATAATAGTATTCAAAATTCATAGAATAGAATATGAATGTAAAGTCTGGAATAGAGAAAAAAAAACACAAAAAAAAACCAACGTTATAAAATATGTAACATAGAGGAGTTTCATTAACGATGATAATGATAATAATAATAATCATTATCATCATTATTATTGTCATCAATATCATCATCAGCGTCATTACAGTTTGCGCTGACGACTGCGTTGAGCAATTGATATAACAGCGTGGGCAATAAACGGCCACAATATCATAAGCGCAAAAATTCTAGGCGAACATTCTTTGACCGGCCACCATTTGGGATATCTTTGCTCCGCCGACTGTGTCTGTAAAATAAAAAGAACCACAATTTAAAACAAATATTATCGTTAATTCATTCAATTCAGTATAAAAAGATAAAACAAAGACTCACAAGCCTTGGAGAAAGCGCGTTCAGTGCTTGTCCTTCGAGGCTTCTGACCCGCGCAGTTATCCTGTCTAAATCTCTTTGTAAATTTTGTACAGTTGCTGTTATTTGAGCAAAGAATTCGGCGTTCTTTCGATCGTCTTTTCTTTCCCTAGATCTTCCTCGTTCCGGTTTAATTTCCTCATGGTTTTTATGAACGTAACCGTTCGCTGTCGGCGTGTCTCTTGTTAGTTCGACGTTATTTTCTTTCATGTGAGTTGTCTGGCCGTTCATTTTACCATGATTATTACTAGCAGAGTTAGACTGCTGTAGATTGGTAGAAAACTTTGTTGAATCTTTGTTAGAACGTTCAGGAGCTGACTGAAACACGCGATGCAAACAATCTGTTGCCAGGTCAAATTAGTAGCTTTATTTAAGAGAAATTTTTTGTTGTTTTTTTTTTTTTTTTTCAGCTAAGATCGATGACAGTGAGTCAAAAACTCTCAGCAATATTTCGGCTTATATATTCACAGCTTTTCTCACCTTTTTTTAGTTTTCTTTCATTTTTTACCCAACTGGTCCGGAGCAGGACGGTCAAACTCCAACATACTTCGTTCCATAATACTTATTCTACTGTACAGATTATATGCAAATTAACAGGCAAAAGAAAGAAAGATTTCCTTAGCCCGGTAGGAAATGAAATTGATGAAAAAGTGACTAAAATTGATGAAATTATAATATGATGGATGAAATAATAGTCAAGAGCGGTAGAGTAGTGAGTAGCGAGGACCTCACACCGATACCAATTACCGTTACGTTAGATGGGGAATTAATTCCTGCAGCATAAATGCGGATTATTCCATTTTTTTTTTTTCTTTTTAGGAGACGTAGAAAGAGAGAGAGAAAGGAGTAGCTTGTAAATACAGCTGGGGCGATGCTCTCTTCAGACTACCCCGTAACTTCCATTCAAATAACATAATTCAAAGTTTTATATTAAATGAATGAATGATAGCGGATGAAAAGCTGAGAATATAAGCGAGCTAATTAAGCAAGCAGATATCTGATTCTAAAATCTAAAAATTATCAGTTATCGCTAAAATCTACTCTATTTAAAGATAGTTACATACCTTTTTTGGATTTAAGTAAGGGACACCAAACACATGCTGTTTATCTCAATTGACGACTCCGGTGGAATATAAGAACTACAATATTTGTTGACAAAAGTTGCTTTTCGAGCATTTTTTGATCTCTATTTATTGATTATTGAGATTCGAAAACCAGATTAACTTAATTCGTGCTTAAAATTTTTATGAACAAGTTTTCCAAGAATGACTTGTAGCCATTAGGAAGCATTTAATTGAATATTTTATACCAAATGTTTACCAACTTTGATCGGACTCCTCTGTTTTAAACTTTATCGAAAAGTATATATATAAACAAACCTTTTTATCATCGAAGATGTTTTTTTTTTTTTCATATTTTTAGCTAAAGTATTATCATAATATAAAAAAATATTTAAACTCGATCTAATCCCAAATAGCGAATGTTAGAATGAAGTGATTATTAATGTATGTACACTTGACGAGATTGATTATGACCGGTGTGAAGTTGCCACCGCAGTCTCTTGTCTCTTTCCTTGTCTATGTAACCACGATGGATAGAATGAGACAAGAGACTGTGGTGGCAACTTCACACCGGTCATAATCAAACAAGTTATGTGTACATACATACATACATACATACAAAATACCTGAACTGTTATTTGAAAGGAAGATGATCATTGGGTGTGACAATTAAATGTAGCCACATTTAAAACTGCATACTAGTTGAAGCAAAGAGTGAAAAAGTATTTGCTTCTTTTTCTTCAAGTTTGAGAAGAAAAATAAGAAAATTTTCTTTCTAAATTAGAGAGTATTAACGCTTATAGCATAATATGCATATCATCTAGATCAGTAAATCCATATCCAAGAACGTTATTGTTATTGTTTAAAAGTGAAAGCAGTTTAAAAAGTGTTACAGAAAATAAAAAGGTGCCTCTGTGGTTGAGACAGGCGGGAAGATTGGGGAACCTGGAGGTCAGAGAGCAGGATCCAATTGCATAACTATACTTTTTATAGATTATCTAACTATTTGACTATTGAAAAAAAATAAATAACACAAATGTGTAAATTGAGATATTAGATCCAGCCCACCCAATCGACCCCCACTTTCGCCCTACCACAGATAGAAAATAGAAGAGGTAGTCGAAGGGAGCACTCACTTCAACAGTATCTATAAACACTTCTTCTTCTCCATCTGTGTCTGGGGGTAACGGACTGGCGCTGTGACTACTAGCTGGGCTAGTTTCCAGACTGCTTGTTATATGACGAGAAGTGCCGCGGACTCTGTGAGGCGAAGTTTCCCTCGATCCTGAAATATTTTTAAAGAATAATTAACGAGATGCGATTATTTTATACTGCCTATAAAAATTCTACGTTGAAAATTCCAGTATAATGTTTTATATCTACTAGTTTTATTTGCTTTTTTAGTAATTAAACCGAATAAGACTCCAGATTTATATCATTTCACAAACCAATTGGAGATCCTGAGAGCGGGGAGCCGGGCTGCGAACGTATTCTTTCCAATACAGGCCCTACGAGCATTTCCAAATCTTCGGCAGGGACGCTGTCGTAAAACGAGTCAAGACTCCCAAGGAAATTTGCTACGTTATCGGTGTATGACATCGTCTCGACGATCTGAATATAAAAATAGATAAAGGGATGATTTCTGGAAATGTTGAAATATAATTTTGCTATTTCGGAGTCAAGATATACCTTTTTGAGCTCGTCGACGTAGTTATTCATGGCCTCGACGCGGCCCATGTTTCCGAGTCTCATCCAAGCATCCCACTTAGCTTTTTTAACCACTTCCCAAAAAGCTGGTTTTGATTGTTGACAAGGTCCTTCTGTGGCTTGTTTGTAGTAAGAATAAAAGCGCAGCATAAGCTCGTTGCTAGGCTGGTAGGCTCCTATAACAAGAAATAAAACCACGGAGAATATAAGTAAAAGTTCAACGTTTTGATCTTGGATCCATTTTTTTTTTTTTTTTTTTTCATCACTCTATTTTATTTCCTATTTTAGCCATTAACACTACGGATAAACTTTGCATAATCTGTGAATAAATTCGATGCTATTGAACGTTGTAAACCAGTAATGAAAGATCATATACATGTGGAGTTAAATCTCGTGAATTGTAACATCAATAATCGAAGGACGCTTGCTTGTAAATTATTCTCAAATCATTTGGTGAGGTCAAGTCTCCCAATTTGCATAATATTTTGCCTTTAAAAATAGTCTAGCGATTGATAGCGATATTCAGCGAGTTATAAGTAAGTGTGAAAGTCAGAAAGTGAGCTATACACAGTTTCACCATTCATTTAAACGTGCATTACAAAACTTATACTTGATCAACTTTCTAGTAAAACATTTCAACCACCTGAAATTAAATTTTTTATTTTTATTTTTTTTTTGGAGATTGATAAGTTGTTCTGTAATAATATCGGCAATTGAATATATCATTCTTTTTTACATTTCTTTATGTCTCAGGTATGTACTATCCGCGTTATGTAATAATCCGTTCCGTACCCAATACCAGGAAGTCAATAATAAATACACGAAAATATTTTTCTTGAAATCGGACGCCACTCTTTGCCTTTTTTTTTTTTGTAGTTTAAAATCGTCATAGTATGCCTCTCTTCAAACCCGCTGTATGAATCCTATTTCCAACTTTTAACCGCGGGGGGAAAAAGAAAATTGGTAAATTTCCATTAGTCTTGACGAGGAGTAATACCATTCGAACGACGCTAATGTGCCTGACTTTTTATTATCTTAAATTGAATAGTGTACACTTTATACTACTGCCTTGACTTGATTCCATGCCTTTCACTTACGCAACCAACAGAGCTCTCGAACTTCCAATATTTTAAATCTGTTTTTTTTTTTTTTTTTTTATTTAATTCATTAAGAGCTCATCTATAACTAGAATAATAATTTCAATTTCAAATCAATTTCAACAATATTCACTACCCATTATTAAACTATTTTTCTTTCTTTTCTTCTGTCATCTTTTTATTTATTTGCTACATCGCTTTATCGCTCGTTAAGTTTTACCATTAAATAATATTAACGATCATAATTCTAAGCCGAGGCAATAACACGATACTTTATTGTCTTCATTTGTCCCGACTTTCAAAGACTCATGAAGCATCGTAGTCGTGTTATAGGTCAGTGTCACTTTCACCATACTTTACAGCGATGGGAGCCGTTTGAAAACGTAAATGTGTATACTGCATTCAATATGGATAAGCAGTGTTGTCCATAGAAAGAAAGGTGAAAAGTGAAAGGTGGGGCAGTGCTACGGGTGCTAGAATCTATGCATAGCCAGTTACGTTTTCAATATTTAAAACCCATTTAACTACACTAGCTTGAAACAAGCCAGATATTTTTTTCGGCATAAAAGAGTGAAATAAATAGCCGAACCAAAAGGAAAGAAAAAAAAAACTTTTTTTTTTTCCAGTTCATTATATAAAAATTAATTTACAAAAAATAGATAAATAAATAAATGAATCATTTTATAAATTTTTTTTTTTTCTTCTGTCAGTTCGTTCATCTGCTTTGCTCTTTGTATTCGCATTTTTATTCGTTAACGATCATTATTCTAGGGTCAAAAGATTATCAATTCCGTATGGATATTATAATAAGAAACGTATACATATGATGTAGATGTAATTAGTTATTCTCAAGGCGTATGGAAATCAGCTATAGTATGAATAAATCGTAACGTGACGTATAAATGAAAAAAAAAAAAATAAAAAAATCTAACGATTACATAGTTTATTAGGACGTGAACGGGAAGGTTAAAATGGAGGGGATGAAACATGTTTGAATAATGATGAAGCAAAAAATGAATCGATAATTTTTGAAAAATAAAAAATCCTTTTAAATATACGTATGTATTTTTCCGAGACGCAAAACGGGAATTTAACCGGCGATTTTTAACCTGTAACCACGTCATCGTCATTTGTATTTTGTTCTTCTTGTTTTTTTTTTTTTTTTTTTTTTACTTAGCTCGTCAACAACGCGCTAATATTTATGATTACGGTGCGTATAAACGGTAGTATTCGTGTACACGAAGAAGAAGAAGAAGAAGAGGAAGTGTGAAAGGAACGTTGTATAGATACGATCGCGACAGCGCGGCGTACAGCAATAGCAGCAAAAGCAGCAGCAGCAGCAGCAGCAGCAGCAAACAAGACAACCGAACTTTGGACCCTATACTTTATATTTATTTTTTAGGACTTTGTACCTCGTGTCAGGGATACAGGACGATCTTAATCTTCGTTCAATAAAAATACATCATCCTTTTTCTATATTCTATTCGTTTATATGCCTAAATTCGAAAATCTAACGTAAACTAAATATTTAAACGTAAATGCGATGTGTTACACCGCTGCGTATCATGACGTTTTCTCTTTATTCATTCATTCAATCATTCTACGTGCTTGATTATCATAATAATAAAAATAATAATAATAATAATAGAATGAAATTCAATCGCCGTATCTTCAACATTCTTTCAATATAAAAGACAGTGACACAAGAAAATGAATAAATAAATAAGATGAAAAAAACTTTTAATTTATACGATAAATTATTTGTAGGTTAGAAAATGAAACGAATTTATTTTAAGCTACCGCTGCAACTTCGCTATAGAAATATATTTATGATGATATTATGTATGATACGACACATCGTTGTATCTGCTAAACTCACCATTCTTTGGTAAATTTCTTATCACGTTAACAGCGGCGTGAAACTTTTCCTCGGTAGTCATCTTTTATTATCTTTATACAGGTATACAAATGTATACTATATCCGAATAAGAACGAAAATAACAAACTGGATTAACCTCTTTAGCACACAATAATATATATATATATTTATATATTATATATTTTGAAGAAGAAAAAAAAAAGAACCTTGTCTATTTATTATCGTTTCAACAATAACTATTTACTTCAATAGTATGAAATATAGATACACGTTATTTGACTGTGTGTTAAGGATATTATTTTCAGACAATTGACAGACGCCAACTGAACCACTACTTCGGAGTGTTAGTCATTACCAACATGGCCGACCACGAGAGTCAGTCGAGAGAACACACGACACAACAGTATACCCTTCGAGCATAGGCTTTTCGACTGTCTCTCTATTATTTTTATTGCGCATGCGCATAAATGAGCGAGTTTTTAACTTTTATAAGGCTTCTATATACTTATTATAATATACCTACTGTACACCTAACAAAGCTGTATGATATTTGTTCGATATTCCTGTACTCGTCCGTCTCTACTTGTATATATATATAAAATATGTACATAGTATGTATCAGTATTATATACTACATACTCGGTATTAACGGGAGCTCTATACATAATAATATTACGGTCAATGATATTTATGCAATTACGTAAAATTAAACCTTCGTTCTTATAGACTCTACGTAATTAGTATAGTCGTCGTTCGTCTATTCATAAACATATACATATATATAGGATTATATTATGTATCGGTATTATTATTATATTAACTTTCGGAAAACAAGAGAGCTAGCTGGGCACGATATACTCGCCGCAGGCTCTATACATATTATATTTTTATTTACAACTTGAAAACTTCGAGGAAATATATATTAGATTTTTATTTCCCGCCAAAACGAAGAGAAATGAAATAGAATATAATAAAATAAAAGATTCATCACATGCGTATGCGTATAACACTATTCGAAATAAATTATATTATCAATTTATTTAAATAAAAACCGAGCATATTATCACGCTTGGCTTCCGGTTATTGTATGGATATTAAGGTGCTTTTATAAATAAGATATTAGATGTATAGGGGGAAGGGCTGGAAAAACGGGAACGACAAGGAAATAGACTTTCGTGAACTCAATTAGGCTGAATCTTCTATTTTTTGTTGTTTTTTTTTTTACTTCTATGCGAAATTAATGAAGAAATTTTCAGTTGCCATGAGAAAAATTTTTGTTTTCTTTTTCTATTTTCTTGCAGGTAAAACGGGGTAACCTCCCATAGTAGAAAAAAAATTTCAAGTTATTCGAAATCATTCAAAGTGATTGTACAAAGAATAGATTTCGATGTAATAAATAATTTTGAAGAAAAAAAAAAACAAAAAAAAATCCCGGATAATTTTGAAAAAAACAAAAAATTGTGAGATCAAATTTTTGGACACCCCAAATTGTTCAAAAATCATAGTAAGAGTAATAAATGACGGTTTGAAACCATTTTGGAAAAAAAAAATTATATAATAATAATATTAATAATAATAATGATGATGATGATATAATACCAAAATATTGATATTTGGCAAAACGCGTACTAATTCTATAACAACGAGCTTCATTTTTAATTTGTCTCTGATTGTCGCCGTCGATTAGCACTCGACCGGGTTCTCCACCCACACCTCTTTTTTTTTTTTTTTTTTCCCGCGGCAAAGGGAGACAGTCGGTGTCCGATCCCATCTGGCTGATACTACTTGCTTTTACCTATACCTACAGGGTACATAATACATATACGTTCATGTATATACGCGTACATATATCGCGATCACAAAGTCAGCTATACATATATGTATATTGTATATAGCTACACATAATTTTATTCACTAAACATTCGCTGAAATAATAATGTAAAATAATTCGAAAAACTATTGTATATCATTATATACCTGTACTATAAATTGTTTAGGTATATAAATTAAAAAATTTTGAATAAATGGAATTCTATTTTTTATTTATTTTTTTTTT
>OX451210.1:2742106-2772106 GCA_949628255.1 Macrophya alboannulata | reverse complement strand
ACACGGAGATACGTACGCAAAATTGGAAAAATAGTAATTCTCTTTCACTTCAGTTCAAGGAGTTGATTATTTCGGATGAAAAACAAGAAAAAAAAAAAACAAAAAAAGCAAATGATTTTCAAGATTTCTGGTGACAACGGAACGGCCGTGAGAGATGATCGACGCATATGTATATACCGCGTCTATGAAATATGGGAAAACTTTATTCATATATATACCATATATATATATTATTTTATTATTTAACAATTTTACGATAATCGGAGAGAGCGTTGGAATAATTTTATAGCAAAAGGATAAGATGAAAAAAAAAAAAAAAAAATTGAACAAGAATTTTTTTTTTAGAACCTCAACGATTTATTCAATAATGTTCGATACATTATACTTGTCCCATGCGGAGCGGAATTTATTTTACGATATATTTAAATAATATTACGGGAAAAACACGAAAAACTTGTCAGACTGTAACACGTCTCCCGAGGTCGCGCGGAACCATGGCATGGACTATTTTTCAATAAACTCTATATACGTATATATACACGAAAGCCGCTGACCTTTGATTAAACCTTGAAAATTTGATCTGAGAAAAAAACGAGAAGAAAACAACAAAAAAAAAATAAATAAATAAAACAGAAAGTATCGCGGAACGCAGACATTTTTTTCTTCTTCCACTTATCATACACGAGACAAAGTATATGGTTAAGTTATTTCAAACCATTGAAATTCTTTTGATAATTAATGCAACTATATTATATAGTATGGTCGATTATTTTTATATTTATTCGTCTGGCACACATATATCTTCGATCGATTCGCTGTTTATGATATATACCTATAAGTGAATAATAAGGCAAAGTGTGCGAAGATGGAATCACCAAAGAAAAAAAAAGAAAAATTCAAAAATTATTTTCCGTCTTTTCTATCTACAGCAAAAATAAATTTTCGAAACCGCACGTAATTCTCAATCTTCGTCGACTTTAGCCATTTAAAAAATATACCATTCGATTCGTTTTTTTTTTTTTTTTTTTTTCAAGCTCTTTAATTCTAGATTAAGTAAAAATGTTCCTGACCGCAAGCGGACGTCATATGAGATCGGGTATATCTCTAAACGGACGCAGTACCGTCAAGATAACGACTTGGCTTTGGATCGGCTGGACCATAGCCACCCTCGTAACGTCGCAACAAAATTTCTACACTAACGGACGTTACGGTAAACGTCAGGACCCACTGGCAGGTAACAAATTTCGCTAATTCGCATCCCGCATCAATAAAAAAATAAAAAAAAAAGAAAAGAAAAATTTTAAGTAAAGAAAAAGAAGGCGAAAAAAAAACGTCACCCCGGATCAAATCGATCTGGCGCCCAACTCTGGAATCGCGCATATATATCTATCGTTACTTGCCCTATACGATGGAGATTTTTTTCGGACACGTTTTCATTTGTTTGTCGGAAGTGTAAAGACAAAGGGTTAAGGCTTTTTCCAAGATAGCTTTGGAAATAATTAAATTATAACACTTGCAATATATAGCAAAAATGATAATTATACCTGTAAATTACGCCGAGGTATAACATAGGTATGTATAAAGGTATATAAAGGTAGGTAACTAGCGTTGGAGAAACTCCAGTATGCTGTTTCACGTATATGTATGTAATTAGCTGTTGTAACGCAACCTCATAAGCACCCTGATCCAGCCTCTAATACCTACAAGGAACAATTACCGCCTATAAACTCTAACTACCTAGACACACCCTCCTCCTCCTCTCATCATCATCATCCCTTTGCTCCTGCGGCTGATCATTATTGCGTACCGTTATAAAGTTGAATTGAAAATTTTGTGTAAAAAAATAATTTTCACGAAATACTACCAAAGAAAAAAAAAAAAAACGGTTTGTTCTATTCAAATTTGTTATTATTTTTCATTTTTTTGTGTTCATGTAGCGTCTTCGTTCTGGTCGGGAAGCAGATACGGTCGTAGCGGTGATTCGTCTGTAATTGGAGGTGGAGGAGGAGGATCGGTGAACGACGATGATAAAATTAACGCCGTAGAATCTAAAGACGTTGAACTATCCCCACGTACGGATAGATTTTTCCTAGGTAGCCGTTACGGTAAACGAACATTATCAAACGACCGACGTACCATGATCGACTCGTTAAAACATTTTGAAACATCTTTAGACTTTTTGATATCAGTTGGACACCTTCAGACAACTGATAAAGAACAACTGAAAATTCTTAACAATGAACTGAGTGAGTATACCATTTTTGTTTTTTGTTTTTTTTTTTTTTTTTGACTGAAAAAAAAATTTCGTTTTTCTTACGATTTTACAGAAAACAACGGAGACTTGATCACCATGAAATCTGGCGATGATGATAACAACAACAACGCATCGTCCTCGTCCTCGTCATCTTCTCGTTTCATTAAAAGTTACGGATCGTTATCGGAGAATGGATTTGCCTGTCTCTACACCGGCGTTACGAATCTCTACCGTTGTTTTCACAGGTTTAGTTAATTTTCATTGATATATATATTTTGATTAAGATTTTGATAAATTTTCTCCGTTTTTTTTTTTTTTTTTTTTTGATTTTTTTTTTTTTAGTTTCTCATTCGAAAATCTTACTATATACCTTATATATGTGTAAGTATATGTGTGTGTTTTATTGCGAAGGAATATCGTCCGCGGAGTATTCACAAAAAAAAAGCGAGAAAAAAAAGAACATAAAAAGAAAAAAAAAAAAAAAAACAATTGACATCAGTCGTAATAAAAAAAGAGAATAATAAAAAAAAAAAAACAATAACGGATCGACAGTCTTAATACCGCGCGTGATATATTACCAAGTTTCTCATAACGACAGCAGGGGCGTGTTGAAAAGCAATCATATCGTATATCGAACGATATTTTAATTCCACACGTGTATATTTTTCTATATATATACATATACTGGATTATGTATGTATACATATGTACATGTACTAACACCGCGCACCTTTCTTTATTCTATTTCTTTTTCATTGTACATATGCAGGGTATATGTATATGTACCCAAGATCTCTACACGGATACGGATTATAATTAATGAAATAAAAAAAAACGAATTTATCTTACATTTATTTCGAATTGCTTTGTTTTTTATATTCCCAAACTTTTCTGTTGATTTTTTTTTTCTTTTGTATTTTTATTTTTAATTAATTATTCCATTCGTTTTGACTCATTCATAGACATAAATGATGATAAGAATCAAAAATCTGAGATCTAAAATTTGAGTATTATAATATAATGCCGCGATGATTCGATATCAATGAAAACGTTTATAGATATAATAATTAAAAAAAAAAAAAAAAAAAAAAACATGCTATAGATAAGGATAAACATCTGCGGCTAGCTAACGAAAGTCACGGAAGCGTTTCTCGAACAACATATCCTCTAACATATGTCCGTGTGTACGAAGCGGTGACCGCAACCAAGCGGGGGCCGATAATTTAACGACAAAGACCGTACTTTTCGTTTTTTTTTTTTTTTTTTTTTATTACTTTGTGTTTTCACTTTTATTGTCATTATTATTTTTTTTTTTTTAATTATTGAGTACCAATATCCGAGGATATCCCGAATATACAGACACGCACCCACATACATACATTATACGGATTTAACTGTCTCTGATCGAAAGCGAATTATGAATACGACATAATAAAAATAGAAAAGAAAAAATAGAAAAAAAAAACGAAATTTCACGTCAAACGTGTATCGTAGCAGCAGATAAGCATATATACATTTATCTCGTATCTTATGTAACGACTATGTTATTTTTTTTTCATTATTTTGTTTTCGCTATTTGTTAATTTTAATTACTATTTTTTTTCAATAACTTTCAGAAAAAACTACGAGACAACCTTGGGATCATCGAACTGAAGAAGACCGGAGTATAAAAAAAAAAAAAAAAAAGAAATTAATTTCACACGTACGTTGATAGCTCAAATCTGATTTAATTTAATTATTTGATATATATCAATTCATTGATAATATTAAAATATTGAAAATGAAGTAAGTAAATAAGTGATTAATTAAAATTACCAAAAATCAGTGTAACCAAATGATTAAATTTTGATTTATAGAACAAAAATAATTTCGAATCCTATAATAATAATAATAATCATATTAATAATAATAAGAATAATAATATATTGTTGATGTGAAAAAATTAGCGGGAATAATATTACTGTACGTATGTATGTACGAATAATATCTAAATATATTTATTCAATTCGTTCCCCTTATATTATACATATACATACGTAAGTATGGTAACACATTGAAATAAATATATATGTATAATCTCGAAAGAACAGTAAATGAAAATTTTTATTTCAATATGAAGAAAATGCAATTCAGTTATACTTCACTAAATCACGTAATATTTTGTATGTTTTTACGTAATTTTGATCGTATATATTAAATAGGCTGGTCGTTCAAAACTACGAATAATTATACAATATTGTTTAAAATATGTACCGCTACAAAAGAAGTAAATGAGAGATACTTTCGTTTCATTATTCAAAATTATTTTTGTCCATCGAGAGGCAATAATATTTAAAGAAAGAGAAAAAGAGAACAAAAATTGAAAATAAAACAACAATGAACGATGACAGAAGACGAATCAAAAACAAAAACGGAATTATTGGTCAATTATTTATTCATCCTTCTATTCAATTTCCGATAAAAATTTTTTGTTTTCTTGTTCTTTTTTCTTTAATCTTACGTCTCAGCCTTAATAATAAAATAAATCCCATAATTTGTTCTTCTTACATCAGCGTATCTTCGGACCTAATATATTCCCCGAGATCTGCTTGATGAAAACATATCGTTGACATGGGATCCGCGTGTTTACAATCAGCTGTACTTTTGGCCGCTACTCCAAATCCCTGCAATGAATACAAAATAAAATAAGAAAAAAAAAACCACAAGAGAAAGAGGAAAAATTAGAGAATTTGATTTGTTTTTCTTAGTTCATTCGTTCGATAACAAATAAGATAGATAAATTTACACTCACCAGTGGCAAATCGTTCATCGAATACACCACAACTCCTTGATACTGTGCCGTGTTTTCAGTTATTCTACCTAAACCAGATTTAGCTACGTGGTGTCCGTACAAAAATTGCTGTTCCGCCGAAGATTTTAGCCATATTTTGTACTGTTGAATAAAAAATGTGAACATATTGTTATTTATTTTTTGTTTTTTCCATAATTTGTGGGAATAAAAAAGCAAAGAAAAGAAAAAAAAATTTAGGCAAAATTTGATATTTACCTGAGCGTATGGCGCGAGATAGTGCAATGCGGTTATGTGTAGTTTGAATTTTCCAGATTTAGTAAATCTTCCGAAACATGTGCCGAAACTTATCAGATTTTCGGGTGCCACTGTGCTCGCTAGTGAAAGAATTTTTTCCGACACGTAGTATACTCTTTCTTTCTGTTCTCGAAAACAGTAAATACCGTCAGGTCTGTCTATGAGGAGTTTTACATTTCCCCCGATACTGTGAATAGGTTATGTTATTATGAAAACGTGTTCAAAACTATTCAATATTTACCGTATTAAATCAATAAATATACATATATTGTATTTTTTTAATTAGGGCTTAAAGTTATCGATCATTTATCCGTAAACGAAAAGTATTACTGGATAATCTGACTTAAATTAATTTAACGTAACATAACCTAACGATGTAATATCGTAATTACTATTTTGTTAGTTTTTCGAAAACCAGTTTAGTTCTCTCTTCCGACAAACGTTTCATTTTTGTATTTTATTATATTCGAATAAGAGTTTGGATATGATAAAGCGTCTGTTATAATACTATTCGATATACTGAATTATACACAAACAAATCGTCACGAGATTTCGCCTCGTGGTTTCTGGACATTACAAGTAGATTTTAGACGATACTGAACTGTGCTGCCCTCGCGACGCGTACCGCCTGCAGCTAACGATCGTAGCTTACCGCGATGACTAGTGCCACGCCGATAAAGAAGCTGGTTACATATTAAGAGTGAGGAAAAATGGCGGGAGCTGCATGCGAAATCGGCATATGAACCAAGTAAGGAATTTTATATCGCACGCGGAACTCACCACTCTGTCAAATGAAGTAGGGAAAAAAAAACTCACCACTTTGCAGGATCACAGGATTAGACGGGACCGACGAATGCGTGTTACACAATAATCCTGATTGGCTGAATCGCGATAAGTCCGGACACTTAATCACGAACAAATCACTTTTGTAATTAAGATTCACGTGGGGAGAGCGACCACCGAACTGTCGCTCCATCCCCTAGTAAAACTCAACTGATTATCCCTTACCGCTCGTCGCTCGATCTCACTCTTTTCCCGGCAGCACAAACATGTCTGAAACCCCGCCGTCGTACACAAAACTTTCGGTATACCATCGGAATGTAACAACACTAGACTGTGGCCGGCCACAGCCACCGAGAAGTAGCCACAGCCTTATCGACATTTTTCGTAACGTTTTACCGCCAAAGTAGGCATACCACCCGCGCCATTTGCAACACCGGTAGAACTAGAAACGAGTGAATTCTGCTCCCCCGGGCAACAGGTTCGTGTTTTATTTCTACGCGAAGAAACCGTTGGATAATGTGATTGTGTAAATAATCGTAATAATATATTAATATAGTCATGTATCGTCTGTTTTGTGTATCGTAGAGTACGTTTTATCTAACAGTGTGTTCGCTTGTTGCGCCTTTTAGTCGAACCGGCATGCCGGGGGTTACTAGGTGGCCATATGCATCGATGCTTTTGTTTTTAGACTAATGAGCAAGTTAACAATATCACGGATTCCCGCCGAATTTTCTTCGTTTTTTCCCTGTATTACACCGAATTCATGTATTTGTTTGTACAGTGAAAGTGCGCAGTTCGATATGGATATGGAATATAATACAAAGCGAGTGATTGTGATGCGTATTATAATTGCAGTATTCTTTAAACCTTACTCCCCGTATTTTGTGTACATAGTATAATATATTATCGTGATGCAGATGTGTTTTAATAATATTGTGCAGCGTAACAGTGCAGTGTTATCAAAGTTCTTCACATTTGATTATTTCTCTACGGATATCAATTCATCTATAAAAAAGTGAAAAGTCAAAATTGCATAAAAAAAAAGTTGGAAAAAAAATGGTAAGCTTCGTAAAAAGTTTCTATTTATGTATATAAATATGTGACTTGTTTTATACACATTTATATTTATTATCTGTGCGCATGTGAATATAAAAGTTTGTCACAGCTGTGGGATTTTTCTTTTCCGCTTTGAGCAATATTTGAATTCGAGTCATCCTAACGAATTTTGTTTTTCCGACATATTTTTCAATCTTTTTGAATTTTCATCGAAATTCTAATACCGTCTATATTAACGCGATCTTCTTTATCAAGAGGGTAAACAATTTCTCAGGTCGATAAGAATAAAATAAAAGATTCCTGTAGTCTGTGTGACGTCGGTAAGTCAGAACTCCTGGTTATCATTCGCGTGCGTTCGATCGATCGAAATGAAACTTTACTTACCGAACACACAAAAGTGTATGTATGCAAATCTGAATTAGAAAATAAAAATAAATAAATAAATAAATCAATAAATAAAATCACATAAAAAGAGGAAATTTAATTAATCGGAAACAATTTTAATATAGATTTCTTATTATTCATACTCCTTACATTTTGCCTCGGTGTTCTATATGTATTTTTATCCGTTTTGAATTATATTAAATATAAATGCAATAATTCTTCATATTGCGAGTTAAAAACTATAATTGATGATCCTGATTTCTGTATCTTAACTGTTTTTGTTTTTATTTTTTTCCACACTCATCTCTTCTTCTTTTTTTAATTCTGAAAACAGAAGATTTGAATATGAATGGCTAGGTGTAATAATGTACAAGTAAAATGAATTGTATAGTCGTACCTATATATCGACAGTTATTAAATTCTCATTTAAAGTGCGTTAAGGGTGGAGTGCAGGGATCCCTAGAATAGGATATATCTAGGTATATACATAGATAGATGCGTATAAGAGATTCAACGGCAATATATTTTCTTTTCGAATCCCCTTTTTGGTCGCGAACAACCCCAACCTAAGCACTTAACATGAGTCAACAGCCTCGAAACTATACGGTGTCGTCCCTTTAGCCCGGGCGTTGTCTGTGGCAGCCTCCTCGCTCGCTCGTTGCTCCTACGTATGTATCTACTACTACCGAATACATAAAATGAAACGACATTATTCGTTATATTCGGTCCTCCTCCCCGTCCCATCTTCTCTTCACTTTTATCCCCCTGCAGTACTAATACGCCCGCGATCACGGACCGAAAACTATTCAAGTATATAGCTATAAAGTTTCGACGCTCCGGCAGTTATTGTGCATTTATTTCTGTCCAGTCATGGGAAGTTGAAATTACTGCTCTATGTATAATGTATACGTATATATATATATATATATATATATATATATATATAGTGTATGTATGTACGTACGCCCTATGGCTGTAATAATTCCGATTGGAACAGATCTCTTATCATCTGCGCGTAATCTTTGATTCGTGTGTGCATCAAAACCGTTTATAAAATATACTTTATTCATATCGATCGAATACGGAGATAAATAAATTATCATCGTATGGGGGGATCAGCCGAAATTCTTTAACGCAATAAATTATTGCATATTCATGAGATTTATTTTATTTTTAACTTAAAACAGTCATATATGTATATATATTTTTGGATTATTTATATATATGTGTATAAATTTATAGAAATGTAAAATAAATATATAAATAAAAGAAAAGAATTATACATACGTATACATTATATAGATGATATCTATATATTTATACAGTTTTTATGATATTTAATCAATTTCAAAGGAATTGGACTATATATACGTAATATTGAGGATATATATAATATTATCATATACGTATACATATGTATATACGTATGTAAAGATACAGTATAAATTATATATCAGCTCATAGAGGCACGCAGAATCTGTATAAAACCGCGGAAATCACGCGGAGCCATAAATAGGCACACATATCAACGCGAGAGGAAATTTATATTGCTTTATTCGCATATATACGTATAATTTATTTTGCATCTCATTTCTTTGTTAATAATATAATATATCATACTTAATGGAATTATTCATCTTGCAATGAGATGAAAAATAATTTACCATCGCTGTATACCGATATAATATACCTAGCTTATATACATATATATTTATTATTTATATACCGCAGTTTCGTTATATGTATAATAAGTATCAGTCGTTATATCCATTCCAAAATATTGGATCGCAAGATTTCCGCGTAAAATTATTTGCAATTCGTTATCCTGAAATCGTTCCAAGGATTATATACATATAATAAATTACTGCAGTGTACCTGCTATATACTATGTATATGACCATTATATTTATTGTATTACATATGTATGGTACACGTTATATTATATACGTGACTGTGCAAGCAACCGAGTACTTTTCCATTTACTTATCATTTTGATCAATGTTATCAACGATTTCACGTACACAACTATACATATACATATGTATACATACCTAATGTATTATAGGTATACAATATTATATATAAATCTAAAAAATTTTCCCGACGATCTCCACAAATCTGGAACAAAAAAAGAATAAGAAGAAGAATTAAACCAAAAAACAAATTTCATTCTTTGATTCGATTTTTATTTTTCCATCCATTCAATAAATAAATTCTTCCCTCTCTATAAGCAATTTTGACTTTTCCACTATCTTTTGTTCTTTCTTTCTTTTTTTTTTTTTTTTTTTGAGTTTTCCTTTCTCTTCGGATTATTATTATAATTATTATCAATTTTTGTTATAGTTTTTCCTTCGCGTGTAAAATCTTTTTATTATTTTTTTCTTGTTCGTTTGTCTTTCTTTTTTTTTTTACCGCAACGCGGCGGATCTTTTTTCGTCTCGTTTTTTTAATTTTTTATTTTTTATTCTTACGATTTTTTTTGTTTTTTTTTTTTTTGGTTTCTACCGCAACAGAGAAACGCGATTGGTCGGCCCTGTTCCCCAATAGAATCATTTTGAGGTACGCGCAGGTTCGCTGGTGGAAAATCACGCCTACGCCCGGAGGGCGAGGGTGTTATACATCTGTATATAGTATATCAGGGAAAATTTCATTGGCCGTAGAAACTGGCCAATGATATTCACCGTATATCATATTGATCCCGAGACTTTGAAAATTATTTAAACTGTTTTTGTGTTTATTCCTTTTTTTTTTTTTTTCTTGCTCTTTTTATTTTTTTATAGTAGACATGGTATATGTATACATAGACGAGTAGGTATGTACGTATATAGCGCGCGATATATATATAGGTATATGCGCCAAATGTTTTACGACTTTCTCGCAACTTGACTATTATACATAGGTATAGGTATATATATAGTACCTAGATGGAACGATTCCAACAACCAGCCCCAATTTATAGATATACGCAAAGTTTTGATGAATTATTCAAATTTTATGTTATATATAACAGGGATCTTCTTTTTGCTTTCAATTTTATTATTATTATTATTGTTATTATTATTATTCTTATTGTTATTATTAAAATTTGGAGTGACAGAAATTATATACATATTTGCGGGTCTTGATTATATAAAAATAATACAATTTATATATATAATATATACAAAAAAAAAAATAATCGTTTGGGAATTTTTATATTTTTTCTTCTTCGGTCTTGTTTTTTTCTAAATTCATTTTAACCAGCTTCTTTTCCGTTTCTCTAAAATTCGATTTTTATTTACTTTTTTTTTCTTCAATTCAACCGTAATATATTATATACCTATATGTATGTATGGAGAAAAATGCATGTTTATTATAGCGTATCGTACTTCAATGTTACATACCCATAATACATACACATACTATATATAATATGCGTTTTCAGCGCGCTTGTTTTCGTAACGAAATGATATCGCGGGAGGATCCGAAGCTGCTGGAGAGCTGTTAAGTGTTAGGTATATGTATGTATATATATATATATATATATACATATATATATATATATATATATATATATATATATATATATATATATATATATATATATATATATATATATATATATATATATATATATATATATATATATATATATATATATATATATATATATATATATATATATATATATATATATATATATATATACCTCATAGTAACAAATTGAAATAACATTTTATAGAAAAATTAGCAGCACTCAGCTATGTAAACTGCTGTAAGGACGCGGAATATGATCCTGTTTATGTAACGAAAATTTATCCAATTGTACATACATATATATCCATCTGTATGTATAGACGTATATATCCGTAGGAATACATTAGGTATGTACTAATTGTAAGCGATAGAGTAGCAATATATAGATATCTTCTTTTTAGTTTATTTTAGTACATTTTTCGAGCTAGGAAATACATAGAAAATCAGTTTTTTTTTTGTTTTTTTTGTCTATATTTCGTGATCAATCTTCGGACACTATTCGCTTCACTTAACTGCAGCGTATAATACATGATAATAAATATATACATATATATATATATATATATATATATATATATATAATACCTATACGACTATAATACATAGGTATAAGCTAACGGCGATTAAGGATATTTGCTTAATATTTCAACTCCTGAAGTGGTAGACGTATATACAACGGACGGTTTTCGTATACGGTAATTAATTATAATTAAAATGAAATTAAGTGGGGTTACTTCATGTATATATGTATGTATGTATGTATGTATTTACGTACGTAGCTATAGCTATGTAACACTCGAGATGATACAACGTCGCGGGCGTAGAGGGAGGGAAACCCCTTTCAGCGAAGCAAAAACATCGATGATCTAGTATATATGTATACATATATACCTATAACGCAACGGGGAAAATATTATAAATGTTCCCCAAGAATATACGTATATAGATATGTATATATATATTTCTTGCTGCAATTATATATGTATAGGTATATATATATGTATAACTTATTATCATAGGACCCTCGCGAATTAAATGAATGCTGCCTATGTATAGCGCGCAATGACTGATCAAAATTTATGTATAATCTTATTTTATTGTTATGTCATCCCATATTTCTGTCTCTCCCTCCGAACCGCAGTTTTACCTATATGTATATAAAAAAAATATAATGACGCTATATAATAATCAAGGGCTTACAATAAAGTTTTATTCTTTGAATCTTTTCATTGTTCTGTAATTTTTAATATATGATGCTGCAGCTGATACGGGATACCTAATCAATTATATTATAGGCCTATATGTATAGTCTGTAGCTCAAATTTTTTCGAATTTTGTATATATATGTATATAAGTATATTATACTGTATAATAATAATAATAATAATAATAATAATAATAATAATAATAATAATGAAACGAAAAAAGGAGAAACGGTTTTGCGGTTTTGTCAACGCGGTGACTAAATTACAGATATACATTTATTTATGTGTATTGTACCTATATATGGCAGTATATGTATATGGATATTATACATACCTATATGTATATATATTTAGGATATGAATTTGAATTTTGCGAAACGGGGGCGCGAAAGATGCATTACACAAATTGAATCTACCCACCTAACAGAAAAAAAAAGAACGAAAAGAAAAATCCAATCTTAGATAGTTCGCCTGTAGATACATAATATATATATATATATATATATATATATATATATATATATATATATATATATATATATATATATATATATATATATATATATATATATATTTATGTATTACACGTATATATATACGTATATCATATTATTATGTAGAGTCGCAGCTAGATAATATATAGGTATATATTATATGCAGTAACATTTTTACTCACTTTATTCAATTACCTACTTGTTTGAAGAAAATGAACACAAAATAAATGACAAAAATTTAGTGGAGTATGATATTGTCGAATTTTGAAAAAAAAATATATATTTTGGGGGGGTCCCGGATCGAAGTTCCGAATTTTCAAAGTCCAGTAAAAATTCTGTATTTTCATATCATCGTCTCACAGTTTTTTTTTTAGAAAGTGTACGTATTTCACCTGAAGTCTGTATAGTCGATATCAAAAATCTTCAAATCGAAAACCACCGAATTTATAGCTAAAGGATCCGAAGGGCCAAATTAAAGCAAAACCCCTCGATTAAATTTTCGGAATCCTTACACTTTCGGAGGGAATTGATCTTGTCCGAGTTTTTAACCGTCCGCCTGCATAACGATCTTCCCCAATCCCAATTATATCCCAAACTTTATATCACGTTTCCGAATTAATAATTCGAAATCGCGTCTCGAATGAATTCGTAACTTTGACCGTATATATACGAAACTTAAAAAATTCAAAACTCAAACCCGGCCCCAATATTTTATTATATAGTTTATTATAGATGTCACAGTTGTATATATATACATAGGTATATACATATATATATATATATATATATATATATATATATATATATATATATATATATATATATATATATATATATATATATATATATATATATATATATATATATATATATATATATATATATATATATATATATATATATATATATATATATATATATATATATATATATATATATATATATATATATATATATGATATGATAAAAGTAAAAGCAACAGCGATAGAATTAATATATTACAGGGAGTGCGGGGTGTACGTGTATAGATACAACCTACTGTGACAAATCAAACTATATTTCACCGTATCTCCAAATGCATATATACATCGAATTTTATATGATATATAGGTTGTTGTGTATAGCAATTGTATTGCTAAAAGTGGAACGACGCGTGCGATCGGTTCGGGTTTGGGTTCAGATTCGGGTGTAGGTTATACCAACTATATTTAGGGTCGAGATTCGGTGTAATAGATTTATGTATATATCTATACATATACCTATATACCATATATCATATATATATATATATATATATATATATATATATATATATATATATATATATATATATATATATATATATATATACACGTATGAGAATTGAGATAAATTTATTTCACTCGGGGTGTAATCACACTAGTGGCAGTCTGGTGGTATAGGCGCTACTGCTTCCGATCGCTACGGGTATATATCGATCAGATTGATTAAATGGCCCTGACTCAATTCAATATCCCATGTATACATATAATGTGTATACGGCCGTTATATACCATTCCTTATATAGATTTTTAACAATATTAGCGTGATACACGCGTTCATTTGATCAAAAAATTTTTTTACCTCTTTCTTTCTTTTTTTGTTTCTTTTTTTGTTTCTTTTTTTGCCATTCGCTAATCGAGAGGACTTTGCCACTCGATTTTCTCGATATTTCGCGATATATTATACCTACTCGTATTTATTTGTTTTTTTTTCTCAAAATTGCCCCAAAATTTTGTAAATTAAAAATATCTACATACATATATAGGTATGTATGTACATAGGTGTATAATATACGTGAAAACGTCGCATCTATGCATATATAATACATGGGATGAAATGTACAGTATATACAGTATATAGGATATGAATAATCGAATTATTATTTGTCCGGCAGTAAATGTTAATTAACTCCCGCGCGAGTGCGACGTTCAACGTCCAACGAATTGTTCTGCACATCCTGGGTGATTAGTGGACAGGGAGAAGACAGATATATACGAATTACGAGGAGGGGTTGAGAGCTAGCTAGAGTTCTCGTTCATTATTGAGAGGGTCGCGATTAGGCCATTACGCCATTACGCCCTGCGTGTGCAGTTCGCTCCGATTTCGATACATATATCTTATGGTTTTTTTTTCTTTTTTTCTTCTTCTTCTTCTTCGTCGCATTCTTCTCTTTTACTATTTTTTCATTTTTTTTTTTTCTCTTTCTTTCTTTCTTCGCTCTTCTTTTTTGCGACAACTGCTGCTGCAGTTACGGGAAAACTAATCGTTCGCAAGTATATTGAAAAAAGGACCGTCGAACAAAATCACTCCAGAAAAAAACATCTATGACTGTAAATATATACCCACGTCATTATATATAAGACGTAAAAATTTTATCATATATAATATTCGTTATGTATGTACCTGCTGAATAAACATAATAATAATAATAATAATCGAAATAATAATAATAATAATAATCAGAATCAGAATAGGTTGGGGTTAGGTGTTATGTGTATAATAGTAGCTGCAATCATCCTACCAAAACTAATGTCTCGTATGTATAATAGCATACCATAGTTCGCCGCCAAATGTTCGTTTCGATTTAAGTGTTATCACATTAACACGACGATTTAAAGGGATGATGCTCGGCGTTGGCAGGGGGGGGGGGGGGGGGGGGGGCGAATTATACTCTTCGAACCCTCTCTAGAGGCTTGTTAAATAGTCCTTCCTCGGGGACATATGAATATACATATACATACATATATACACACTTCACTTGCTCCTGCAGCGATCGAGCCCTATATAATACATCATTGAATTTTGTTAAAAAAAATTTTTGTTAAAGTTTCGTTTCGGTTTTTGAATTACCCATACTTTGAATAATTTCAAAGAATCTTTCCCACGTCTTATTGGGCCTCTGGATATGATATAGGAATCCGAAAAATAGCTCGAAATACATATATACCTATTATATGTATATGCGGAAGGTCTATATTATACATACCTATATGATATTCGAGAAAATTCGGTACGGTTATAATTTCAAAATAATTACAGGGCGAGATTAGAAGAATCTGAAATTTGCACGATTTTTTTTTTTTTTCATTTAAGAAATACCTATGCACCTAATCATGGGTATAAAAAATTGCCACATGTTGTATACCAATTCGTATTGGTTTTTTATACCTATAAGGTGATGAAAATTTACTGTGAAAATGAAAATAAAAATACCGTGTTTTTACGTCTCAGATATGAGATAATATATGGATATAATAATATTCTACATAAAAATACCTATATACATATATGTACACATATATGACGGATATAAATTTAAGTGATAAACTTTTTCGATATATATATATATATATATATATATATAATATATAAATATAATATATAAATATAATATATAATATATAAATATATAACTATATTATATATATATATATATATATATATATATATATATATATATAATATAGTTTTGCGAATAAATACGTAGGTATATATATACATGGTTGGGTATATGCGGTAGTGTGTGTATATATATAAATGGGAGTTGCATCTTGGGGTCGGTATAAGGCGTATATATAGGCTGTATACCGTTCTTCCGTTGCATCCGTTTCCGGATACCGATCATTTTGACGTTACATAGGGTTGGGGATGCAGCGCGGTGATTCTTCAGAATCTGAAAATGCAGTGAAGCGAAAATACTCGGTATACATATACGTATATAAATATAGTATATACATATAAGTAAAGTGTATAGCGAACTATCTTATACATATACTAGCCAACGGGGGAGATTCCCCGGGATCAACAACAACGCGCACAAACTATATTCTAACTGCGAATATATCCGAATCTCCGGTATACGCGAAAGAAGAATAGCTGAACCGATCTATATACCATGTACGTGACTACAACCGTCACTTCCGCTAAACCCAAAAATCTCCCGATCGTCATTTGTTATATAGCCCGAGGGGGTGATTGATATACGCGGCTATGCGGAGCGGAGAGAGAACGCAGATACAATAGAAAAGAAAAGAAAAAAATTATATCGATCTCAACTCTTAAATTCGTTTTCATTATTTTTAATTTAATATATATAGGTATATAATATACCTATATACAAAAAATTATTTGAAACAAAAAAATTTGAACAAGCTTCTAAAATATATAATTCTATATAAAAAGTAAATTTGCGAAATTTAAAAAAAATATATATACCTACCTACGTTTAAATGGTTGTAATATATTTTATATCGCTGTCGTATTATATGTATAGGTACGATTCTCATATAATGAATGAATACTTTTTAACATATGAAAGAGCTCGGTTGCACCCCGGTACTAATATCCAAGTTGGCGTGAGCAAACTTATAGGGCTTTTATATCCCTTCACGAGGTTTCACCCTGTACAACGTTACGTTACGCAGTACTGCATCAGTGTATAAAACGATTCACAGGCCATTTGAAGCTAATTCATATTCAGATTATTTTTATTATTATTATTATTATTATTTCAATTTTAACTTATAGTTGGAGAGAATTACGCGCTGCAGATTTCGATATACGCAATGCATTGTGTAATTTGGGGTGTAATAGGTCCAGGGAATTATAAGTATACTCAGACTGAGACATAGTCTGCAGCAAAAATTCTGAAAGTTCAAGTTTTTGTATCGAATTCGCTCGAAGAAATTTATAATAAATCGTATAATAATTTTTTTCTTCAAGTTTTTTATACCAATAAATGGCGATATTCCTTCTTTCGGACAACCCGCGCCGTTCTGTCTCGACTTTTCCATTTCGAAACGTCATATTTCTGTCCGGCTATCTGAAAAACTCGCCCTTTGCTCTTTCCCCCCCTCCCTTATTCCAACCCGCGGATATCCGCGCAGACATTCGCTTCGCGTAACGTTTATCAATCTTACGAACTAGAATCCCTGAAGAATCCGGAATATAGTGCCGAGGGAGATACAGAGAGAGAGAGAGAAAGGGAAAGGGAAAGGGAAAGGGAAAGAAGCGAAAATACTGAAGACTGTCTTGTCTGCAGAGTAGCCCCCTTGGCGCCAGCAAGACGCCGCCCGCGATTTTGGCAAAACATATTCCCTCCCCTGCAACGGAACTATCTCCGCTATACCTACCTATACCTAGAACTATGTATATTCCTATGTATGTACTCGTACTACCGCCGTTGTTTTTATAGCCGCCATTCCGTCGCGGCTTCGAATACCGAATTTCTTCACCCGAGAGAAACTAAAGTTACTATATAACTGTGTAAGTACTAAACCACGGCTATATTACGCGGAATATAGGCGTGTAGTTATACCTATATTTATTATAGTTATATACACGCCAGAAATCTGAAGTCAGATTTTATCTAAAATTTATTTTTCATCTATTCAAGTTTCCTTGGGGTTTTTTTTTTTCTAATTGGCTGCAGGGTGGCCCAAATAGACCGACTATTTTATTTTTTTCAAAGGCCTTTTCGAAAACTTGTTCTTCATGGTCAAATAACAAGCCTCGAGAAGTCTGAGCTCTGAATTTTAATTTCCTATTCAATTAAATAACGTGGAAAATGTTCTCGTGGCACACTCCGATTTTGATATCTCAAGTACCAATCCACTGAGAGAGATTCTGCGTAGCTTTTCTTGTTCAAAATTGAACGCTCTACAAAAAAGGTCTCTTGATATTTTTCGATAAATCTAGCCGTTTCCAAACGCCGGTTATCGGTTATCATTGATCGTAATTAACCATGAATAATTCGTAAACCGTTAGATTCATCGAAAAAGACCAAGAGATCTTTTTTTTAGAGCGTTAAATTTTGAACAAAAGTAGCCATGCAGAATCTCTCCAAGTCGATTAGTACTTGAGATATAAAAATCGAAGTGTGCCACGGGAACGTTTCCCATGTTGTTTAAATGGAAAATCGCGATGTGTGGCGTCTAAATACTCAAATTAAGAGCTCAGATTTTCCGAGGTTTGTTATTCGATCGTAAAGAACAAGTTTTTGAAATTGTGCCTTTTGGAAAAACAAAAATGGTCAGTATATATAGGCACGGTTCTCATCTAGGTGTATAATATCGCTAGGCTAGATATCGCGTAGCAATAAAGATAGAGATCAATTGACGTTGGTTCTGGTAAATTGCTGGCTGCTATCTCTCCCTACAATGGCAATAAATAATTGTATACATAGATATATATCTAAATAAGAGAAAATCGCGCGCCAGGCCGTCTGCTTTCCTCAATATATGTATATACATACGTAGTAGGTATATAGCTGCCAAGTTTCGTCTATTCGCTGTACCGAATAGCCCTGTATATACATCATATACATAGACATGTATATAGGTATATATACCTCCCTTTCTCCATTTACCGAAAACCTCGCGATCTTTAACGCTGATATCTATTTTTCCAGACACAAAGTCTGGACGGATATAGCGAAGTAGGTATATACTAGATCGGATGAGATGGCCGAGTATAAATGACTCTTACTTCTACTCCTATTTTCGCTCCTAGACCTTTACAGATCCGCCCAGCTACTGCTGCAGGATAATAAAACTTTCCCAATTTGTCTTTCACAATTTTTTCCCCTTTTTTTTTTTTCGAAACGGAAAGAGAAACAATTCCGTCACGTTCCCTTTTTTTTATCTTTTATATAATAGATAAAAAAAAATTCTCTTGTTTTTTTGTATCTATTGGGATTTACGTTTTATATTAATGTTTTACACCGCAACTGCAATTTTAACACACTGCACACTCTCGACCGTTCTGTAAATCGTTAGATCGTTCGGAAAAATCGAATCGGATAACGCTTGTTTGTCTAAGTGTCCGAAAAATTTCCCGTTCATTCATGCCAATGCCCGCATGCTCTTGCGGGTCCGCGGACTTTTAGACCCTTGATGATATAGAAACTCGACTGATCGCGAGACGAATGTCCAGAACAATTTCATAGGCGAATGAATCGGAAGTGATGTATGTATGTATGTATAGCGGGAAGTGCCTTTGCACTGCACTGTCACCAGTTTGGCGGGAGGAAATATTTTATATATTTACAAAAACTCTAATATATATATATATAGTCTCAATGATTTTTACTTCTTCGTTTCCTGTTTCGTACATTTTATTTTATTCTATTTATTTATTTTTTTTTTTTTTTTTTCCGTTCTTAACTATTTCATAGAAATTTTTATTAGATTCTTCACAGAGCAGCTTGACAAAAAAACCAAAAGCCAAAAAAACGTTTTATCTTTTATTTTCAACCGTGTAAAGTCTTCTTTCTTTTTTATTCAATCATTAATTATTATCATTATTATTATTATTATTTTTGGCTTTTTCGTAAATCGAACGATCCTACAGTTTTGCGTCTTTGACGACGGATGGCAGCACGGGTTGGTTGCAGATCATGAACCTTTCGAACCGGCTATGCGTATAGCCCTTTCCGTCTTTTTAGATAAAAATAATAATTTTTCTTAGTTTCTGAAATTCTTAGGATAGCAAATCGTGATATATTATGCTAAGTTTAGTCAAACTGCTGCGGTGATACGTTCTTGAATTATATTTTATACACGTATGTATGTATGTATGTATGTAGGTATAATATCATTGATAAAAAAATTTCGTACTCCGAACGATCTAATATATTATGAATGTACATACATGTATCATCTGTTGAATAATGATTTTTAGTTTTTATTATCAATTATTTTGACAAAAGTTAGTTTTTTTTTCCACTAGAGTTAGTTTTTTTTTTTTTTTTTTTTTTTTTTTTTTTTTTTTCATTCACGATAATCTATACGTAGATTCATTTCACATACGAGTTTCCGGCTGATGATGAATCAAAGAGATAGATATGTACCTGAATGGCAGGTCCACCTTGAGGGGTTTTTTCGAAACTATAATTTAGTCGGTAATACAGAACAGAAACCCGTTATACGTACCTTGCATGCATGTATACCTGGCGTAATAAAATTGTCTTGGAATTTAAAAAAACGAAAACAAAAAACGAAGAAAATGAAAAAAAAAAAAAAAAAAAAACGAGAGTCGTTTCATTCGGTCCATTTACTCCGGGTCATCGAAACTCAATTATTTCATACCAAAAATCGATACATTTTTAACGTATTTCATTTATTTTTTAATATATCTATACATACTGCATATGTACAGATGTTTTTTTTTTTTTCAATGATTAGCAATATATTCAAGAATTTCAGATTTCATTCAGTTTTATAACTTCAATAATATTAATCAAATACTTTGATATTAATTCACGAGGTTTTTTTATTTTCGTTTTTCTTTATTTTTTATAGCCAAGCAGCCAGGTTGTATATTGCATATATAGGTATATACCTATGTATATAATCTAAGCAAAGGGAAGAGTGTAGGCTTCGCATGCCCTGTTTTAGTAAAACTGATTTCCACAGCGCCCACCGCCAGAATCTCATGGTTACGAAAACGCCGCGAGTCTTCGGTAGCCGTTCCCATAGGTCAAATAAAAAAAAAGAAAAAGAAAAAAAAGAAAAAGAAACGCATATATTTATATGTACAACTGTTTAAAAATTGTGGGGGGGGGGGGGGGGGGGGGGGGGAGAGACGTATCAAAAAACTTGACAAGTAAATTTTTCTGGCAATATATTTTTTATTTCAACATTCTTGATCACATTAGGATTTTTTATAATGATAATATCGAGAAATGATATACAATATGTATATATATATATATATTTTTTTTTTATACCAAGGTTTTGAAATTTCAAATTTATTTCTATTAGAAAAATTTTGTATACATTTATTTCATATACGCATATATTCTTACTACTACTACTCGAACATCGAACATTGTCATAAACCGGGAATTAAATGTTGGACAGTTTTTTTTTTTTTTTTTTTTTTTTATCTATTCGGTGAGGAAATTGTGTCTCCACACACGCACACGCATGTACGCACAACATTTCCTTTTCCTTGCCAAATAAGGAAATCCGTTTGTACTGCGGTAGTAGGTTTATAATATGATATACATATATTAATTAAACGTTGAATATGTTATATATTAGATCATACTAATATTACGGATGTGTGATAAGGACGATGACGACTATACATATATATATATATATATATACATACGTACGTATATAGGTACATACATACATACGTTATGCAAACGTAAAGAAAATTCCAGAAAATTACAATTACAATTATTACACATATTACGTGTATTCAAAATGAATTTGTCCTTTTTTTTTTTTTTTCTCTGATTCTTAACGATAAATGTGATTCATTGCGTAGTATTTCAAATATTCGAACTCCTTATAAGGTTACATTAACCGTAATCGCATTCCGCGAATTTACAATGACCATACTATAACCATTTATACACGTAATCGAAAGAAAATATTGAATAAAATAAGAGAAAAAAAAAGAACAAGAAAAATAAATAAATAAATACCAATACAAACAGATAATTTAACTTCAAAATCGTTCACACCCCACTCCTTGGCTCGTTCTCTCGCTCTCTACATATTTCGAAATCTAAACAAATGAAATATTCCATATCTAGAACAAGGTACGGCGGAATTGGACCGCGTTATGTTACACAGTACGCCCGAACAGAACCTCAGCGCCCTAAGGTAAACAAAGGTTCTTTTTTATCTCGCGTTCTCGAATCATCGTTGCAAAATCAAGAAAAAAACCGAAGAGACAATCGAGAAATGATGAACGTTCGTTAAAAACTTTTTTTAGTTATAATTTGAATACAGTTTTTCTTTAACGAAAATAAACCCGGCGATAATATAAAAAAAAAAAGAAAAAAAAAAAAAAAAAAAAAAAAAAAAGAAGAATAAATAAATAAAAAGAAACACACCGTCGAGATACGATATTTCATTCTCGTTCGCTCGTATTATACAGACCGAGGCTGACGTTACCGTACTGTCGTCTGTCTGTACGTAACCTCACGCTACACGGAAACACACACATACCGAGGATACACATAAGGAACCGCTCGGTAGGTTCGGAAAGAGAACTGGGATCGCGGAAAAAGGGGAACGTCGGAATGGGATCGAGTCGTGCTAGTGTTGTCGGGTGGTTCTGCTGTAGTACGGCTAGTGACAATTGATTGTTAAAGAATTATTAATCTCCGAGAGTTATTGCATCGTATGGATATTTAGTCCGGTATGTAGTACAGGCAATATTTATAATTCATTCGATCAAAATCCTTGTCATTTTCCAAACCCTGATCCTCGCTGGGCTCATCGATTGGTTTTGTTTTCTCGGTATATGAATTTATTTTTTTATTTTTTTTTCTCGTTCATTTTAGTTTTCTCTCTCTCTCTTTTTTTTTTTTTGCTCCCTCCCCCTCTCTCTGTCTCTCTTTCTCTCTTTCTCTCTCGCTCTATCTCTCTCTTTCGTCTTTTTTTGTTTTTTTGTTTTTTCTCTCTTTCCACAAAGATTTATAGACAGATGGGCGTTTTGCTCGGCGAGTTTAACGGCGACGTTGCCGTTTCCTCATCGTTGAGGAATAGGAACCCAATTTTTATTTTTTATTTATTTATTTTATTTTTTTTATATTTCTTAATTCAATCCTTACAATTTCCCCCTTCCCTCCCCGTTTCAGCTTTTCCATTTCTCTCTCGATTTTTTCTGTTTTTTTTTTTTTTTTTTTTTTTTTTCGTATTTTCTGTTTTTATCTTTTGCTTTACTTTTTTTTTTTTCTTCGAATCGTTCCAATGTCGTCGTACGTCGATTGTCAATCAACGAAAAATAAAAATCAAATAAAAAAACGAAGATAAAATAATGAAAAAAATGGAAAAAAATCTGTCGTCGTTAAACTATATGCTACTACAGACACACTTAGCTTATAATTATATCCGTAATATCATATCCTAAAATAGAATATGATTCAGTAAAATAGAATCATATTCATATTCATAGAATAGAATGTAAGTAATTGACAGCTTTCGATTAAATTTCGATTAAATTTCATATTCTCTCTGATTCTCCCTCTCTCTATGCATATTTTTGTATATCCTTCTCTCTGTCGCTCTCTCTCTTTCTTTCGATTTCTCTCTCTCCGTATCTGTCTTTCACAAAATTTATCTCGTTACAATTTTTTTTCCTTCTATACCTAACCTTAGAGATAACACTTTACGGTTTACTATTCCGTATCGCGTAAGTAGGTATAGGTATCAGATTTTCTTTTTCTTCTTTCTTTTTTTTTTTTTTTTCTCTTATCCCGATGGAATCGTTTCATTAGACTTTGATATACATATATGAAAATCCCAAGGAAACCAAAGTCGCGTATCACTTTCAGTCGAGGAAAAAAGAAAAAAAAAGAAATACAAATAAAATAATCACACAATTTATCACCATCATCATTATTATTATTATTATTATTATTATTATTATTATTATTATTGCTATTACGAAACTTCATAATATTTTTTTTCTTTCATTTTGTGTTTCTTAGAAATGCGAATGTGTTCACATGTATATGTACATACATACATACCTATACACGTACAGTATATGACAGGTGAAACTATGACTAAGAACTAATAATATATCGATGAGAGAAGATTTCGATTTGTCTGGTCGATTTTTTATTTCTTTATTTTTTCCCTTTCTATTTCCCTTTTTTAAGTTCGTTCGTTCGCTTGTCGGACATTTTCATGATACAATATAATAATAATGATGATGACGATGACGATGATGATATTAAATTAAATAAAAATGCGTGGCGCGGAGGAGAGGAGAGGAGAGGAGAGATGCAGCGAGACGATGTGCGGCGACCGAGATAAACGCTTCTTTGTGTGTTGTGTATAGATTCGTATCGTAATAACATGCGTAACGAAAGAAGAAGGTGATATCAATACGGTGGAAGGGAGAGAGAGAGAGAGAGAGAGAGAGAGAGAGAGTTCGTAACGTAAAATGTATCGAAAATATATTATAAGCGTATCAAACCGTATGAATATGAATTTTTCTTTCTTATTATTATCATTATCATCATTATTATTATTATTATTAATTTTTTGTTTGTTTTTAAAATGGTTTATTCGAGAATATTATAGCGTTGTAACTATAAGTTCCGGTTGAATTTATAAATAGGCGGGTGCGTAGAGGCTCGGAAATAGTCAGACGTTAGAGAACCAGAAACCAGAACGATATACATATACATACATACATACATACCTAATATAATACTATACCGTATGTATGTACTACATATAACGCGAAAAGCGGTATTTTGTGTGCGTCGACGACTTGAAAATAAGAAACGAAACTAATGAATACATAGTGTAATTTGTTATAAAGGTTTCCAAATACCTTTTTTTTATTTATATATATATACAATATATAACCTACGTAGGTAGGTATATATATATATATTACGTGGTACATTACTTACCTACCCCATGGGGGTGTATACATATACATATAATATGTATATGTATACATATACAATATAGCTATGTATACATATATATGTATATAGGGGAGACGTTTAGCTGACAGTTGACGATAGCCATAGAAGTTCTGGGATCTGCACCAGACCCGAAGAGTAAACTTCGAACAGACTACTACTTATTAGCAATTGAATCGTACGAGGGCGAAGGGAGAAAGAAAGAAAGAAAGAAAGAAAGAAAGAATTATAAAGAAAGAATAAGAGGGTTCCGAACATCCATCCTTATAGAGTTATTACTATTATTGTTACTATTCAATTGTTATCATTGTTTATCGTTATCGGGCGGATTCATTGAGCGAAGATTGAATCAGTTGCTCGAATTTCGTGACTATCCAAAAAAAAGAAAAAAAAAAAAAAAAAATATATGTATAACGATTTTGTGCTCGCGATTATTCTATTCGCCTTCGACCAGAAGCTGGAAGAGCTTTTGTTTCTTTTTTTTTCCCCTCATATCCACTCGAATCGAGAGAGTGAAGAATATAAATAAATTATAAATAAAATAGAATAAATGTATGACTGATAACGAATGAATGAATATTCTTGAAACAGATAATGCGATCTTAACAACGGTGGTATAGACATTAAGCAATTTTCTTCATGTATATATATTTATATACTATATATACTAATGATACATATATAAGTTATGTAACGAGGTTTACTTGTCTACTCGATTATTAACGTTCATAAAAATATAACTAAATTGCGGCAAATGATTACCTGTACAAATTGTCTATAGTTGTTCAACAACTTTTTATTATATATATATATATATATATATATATATATATATATATATATATATCTATGGATATTCACTATATATGTACGTATATCATATGCGAAGACAAAAAAAAAAAAAGAAGAAAAAGGAAGAAAAAACAAATAATAATAATAATAATAGGTACTTTATCTGCTTGGTAACAGTTCTGACTCAAAACCACCAATCTATCTCTCTTTTTCCTCTGTACGTGTCATATGTACACCATATATGTATATACATATATACATATATATATATTTATAATATTTGCAATATATACAAAAAGTATGCAATATACAACTATTTGATTTTTTCTCTTTACCGTGCTTTTTTTTTTTTTTTTTCGTAAATGGGGTAAAAATTAACCCAAAAATTAAATTTCACCTTCGATAATACCATGATTCGAACACGTTATCGTTACAGATTTGAAATTATTGCAAAAGTACCGCCGGTCATTGTTCCGCGACCGAGAGAAAAAGAAGAAGAAAAAAAAAAAAAATGAGGCTAAAAAAAATATTGCAGAAATATAAGATTTAAGTATTGTACATATGTGTACAGAAACTTACATACAATACAGTATATACGACTGTGAAACAATATATGATATATGTATGTGTACATACATACATATGTATATATAATAATCGCGTTTGGTATAGGTATATATATAAGGTATTATATATATATGTATAGGTATGTATGGGATATGTGTAACGCAAACGCGCGCTCGCGCCCGCGCCAAGATATAAGGATAATCCATTAGACGACCTGTAACCCAAAACTCGACAAACAAGGGTAAACTTGGATTAAATATGAGCAAGGGATATGATGGAGGGGAATATATAGAGAGGGATAGATAGAGCAGCGAGGGGGCAGAGGGGGCGAGGGGGAGACCTATAGACGAGTAAAGTGTCGATGGATGCCTCCTACATATAGATATCTATTATTATACGTATAAGTATATATATATATATGTGTATATATGTACATATGTATATACCTACCAAAAATCTCTCTATTATACGCTCTAAATACTTCCGATATATGGTATATATAGCGAGGAGACGAGAGATTCGTGCAGGTAGACTTTTCCTCTTTTTTTATTTCCTTATTTTTTCCCTCAGAATATCAAAATAGACGTACCGATAATTCATGTTGTGTGTAATAGATATAAATATGTAAGGAAAGGGGAGAACGAGGTTTGTTATATTCGTATATAGATCCCGATGAAACAGAAAAAAAAAAAAAAATGGAATAAAAAAAGGAAAAAAAAAAAGACCAAACGTTTACGCAGTCATGATTTTGCACAATTCGAATATTATATATATATTATAGGATTTATTTATTATAGTATATATGTACATATATACATAATAGATACATATACATGGTCGATGCGGGGGATCTTAAAAAAAAAAAAAGACACGTACACGTATATACCGCCGCGTACGTAGGTACTTATATAGCTACCACTCCACCTTATACCTCCATACCCTGCACACCGCGGACAATCTCGTTATAACGTTACGGGTACTGGGATTTATTACCGGGGTGGATGGCGGTTAGGTATAGGTAAAAGGTGGTGAGGGGGGTTACTGCAGGGTGGTACAGGGTGGGTTGTTACGGAGCTTATTAGTTGTTCCCTTTATCGAGCAACGCCCCGCGCGTGATGTGGACTACACGGTCGCTGCAGTCGGTCGGTTGGTCTGAGCGGGAAGAAAGAAGAATTGTGTACATACATATATATGTGTATATATATATATATATATATATATATATATATATATATATATATATATATATATATATATATATATATATATATATATATATATATATATATATATATATATATATATATATATATATATATATATATATATATATATATATATATATATATATATATATATATATATATATATATATATATATATATATATATATATATATATATATATATATATATATATACTATAAGTTGAGAATAAAGTACAAAAATATTACGATCGGAACTCGAAAGAAAAAAACGAACTTTTCTTTTTTTTTTTTTCTTCGCACCTTCGAAGCCCCCTGTTCTATTCGTCAGTTTCCGAAACACTTGAATTTTAGCTAATATCCTAGATAGCCTATATATCAGCTATGCTGATGCTGCACTGACTGTGCTGGTGCAGACGCGACGAGACGATACAGCGTCTTTTTTTTTTTTTGTTGTTTGTTTTAGTTTTTTTTTTTTTTATTGGTTATTTGCTCGAGGCAAGGTAGGAAATGACAAGAAAAAGGAAAAGAAACTCAAAGTACAGTAGAATAAAAATAAAAAAAAAAAAATTTGAAAAATTTGAAAAATTGAAAAAAAAAAAAAAAAAAAAAAAAAATCAATCAATCAATATCGATGAAAGCTGAATTAGATAAGAAAAAGAAAAAAAATCCAACGTACCCCAAAAGATAGGCGTAAAGCTGTATATATATACATACCTATATACGTATATATACATATAGAAGAGCCAAAGACACTTTGGATTACCACAAACAGCTCTTGGACATCGCTTCCTCAGGACTCAAATTGCAATCAATACCCCAAAGCTATACTATATATATATAGTCGAAGAGATGTGGCTGCAAATGTACCTTATATAACTAGATAATTCTTGGAAAGCAATGGTATATACCTATATACAATATATACGAATATACATATTATTGTATGCATGTGCATGTATAGTTTTGATCTTGCAGAGTCTATTTTCTTAGTTGAATTCTTTTCTTCGCACAATTTTTGGGATTTTTGATTATATATCGATATGTCAAATTTATTTATTCATTTTTTTTCTGTGTGTGTTTTTTTTTTTCATCGTCTAATCAATCTGTCACATGCGAATAATATAAAATTTTCGATATCCGGAAACGAACCAAAAAATCGAAAACCAATGAAAAAAAAAAAAAAATAGAATCGGAAGCAGTAATCGGATTAATAATTAATTAGCCGATTTTGCAAACGCTATATACCTATATACCTACATAACGTGGATAAATTTTTTTGTTGCGCAATTAGAATCCTTTTATTTCGTGTTCGCATAATATGCGGCTATGTATGTACATATTGTCTGAGGTGAAAATTGCACACATAGGTATAAGAGAGAGAGAGAGAGAGAGGGGGGTGGAGAAAGTGAGAGAGAAAATCGGCGTTGAAATGTGCCACTACCTATACAGGAAAGTAAGAGGTGTAGGGATACGGAGGTGGAGGATCCGTGTATAGCGATCCCCGGCACTCCTGCAGCTATATGGAGCCAGCATCAGCAACGTCTCGGCGTCGTAGGCGCCGGAGCGTCGCGGCGCCACCCCCGGCGCCCGTCACACGGCCGCCAACCCTCCCGCCAAACCCCACCGACACCTCACCCCCCCGACCCGAATTTCTGCCCGCGAAAATCGCTACTATACCTACCCCTTTACGAAACTAGCTCGCTGCTCTCTCATCCCGTTCTAATATGTATATATATATATTATATATGTATACATATACACATAATATAATATATTCTTAAATATATATATATATGAATATCGATCTTGAAGGAACGAGTAAAGTTCGTTTTTGGAAATTCGGAGTACTCCAAAATGCATTCATATTTATCAGCCAAAGTTTACTTCAGATCAAAAAATAAATAAAAAATAAAAAATTGTTTGAAAACCTTCGTCGTAAGGTTTTAGGCACATCGTTGTTCCGATTGAGGTCGTTGAGGGCTCATTTTGTTCAGAAAAGAAATCCTGATCGTTTGAACGAGGGAATTTTTTTACAATTTCGTATCGGCCAAGTTATTTGCAAATTAGTGGTTTAAATATTGGAAATTTTTGATAATTGACCGTAACTTTTTACATGAATTTTTTTTTTTTTTACCGATCCCCAAGTTCGTAAGATGTAGAATTGCTGTCCGAAGAAAGCAAGACCTTGAGAGGTTGAATCGGACCAACGATGTACCCGGAACCTTAC